>LPNX010348045.1:0-39036 GCA_001517045.1 Pseudotsuga menziesii
GGTCGTTTCACCTTCTCCATCATTTCCGCAGGCGTTTATTCTCTTACAGTAACCGCTAAAAAGAAAATGTCCCATCGGCGTCTCGGTCATTCATTCACGCTATCTTTTCCGGTGCGATGCTCTGCTTCAGTGATTCATGAGATGATCTCTGCACACAAACTTGGTGCATTATGCATTCAATTCAGACATTAGGCATCCATAAATTTAAAATTATAATGATATATTCACAACGAGCTATCCTGGTTCATCCGGGTGAGGCACTGCGGAGGCTCGGGACGGCAATGAAAAGGTAAATCGGCAGTCGGGCAGTTCTTAGATCGGGCGAGACAAGGTTCTTACATCGGGTGGGAGAAGGCTCCAGGAGCCACAACGACGGAGGAGCGCCAGAAGAGGGGAGCGGAAACACGGGCGTCGTAGGTGATCGGGCGGTGAAGGATTAGGTGGGTCAGGTGACAGACTACTCTGCCACCCGCAACGGCGGAGGAGCGCTAGAAGAGGGGGAGCGGAAACACGTCCGCCGCAGGTGATCGGGCGGTGGAGGGTTAGGTGAGGTTCGGGTGTCGGGTGAAACTCACGCCGGGGCCTGACTTTATCTCCCCAGCTGCAACGTCGGGTGAAAAGGAACTCTGGGGCAAGCGATCCACAACCCGAATCGGGCGCCGGAGAGAAGTGGATCGGCCGGAGACTTTGGTCTAAGAGCCGCAACGACGAGTGATATAAGACTCCACTCCTTCCAAAAGAGGCCCGATCCAAAGGGAAAAATAACAGCACTAAGGCTCAACTGAGGCAAAAAAAAACCAAAAAAAACGCTAAGGTAAACCAACACACTCTTAAAAGTGTTAAAAAACCGACCTCGCGACTCACATTGAACTGAACGCAACCATCCAACACCACGGACGCTCAATTTTAAGGCAAAGATACTCAAAGACGCCAAAAATTCAACCTTAGATTCAAGTAAATCAAGATAAGGAGGGGTCCCAGAATTTAAGTGAAAAACTGAAGACGGGGGAAAGGTTGCGGCAGCAACAGGTGGAAGATATAAAAAAGGTGGCATTTCTGAGATTTGTCCAATTGCTGGTTTTTATCCATGACAAAGTACTTAATAGGATGAACTTGTACATGTCCCCAAATCTAGGACCATTTTTGTGTGGGAACAATCCTATTCGCCCATTTAAATGGGATTTTTATTTGGTTGCTTTTGATGAATGTACATGGCACCAAAGAAAAAAGACTTAGACGAGTTAAATTCAGATTACATGCATCATATTATCCCATCTTGCTCAAACCCATTTGAATTAGTGTGTTGTGATCCTGAGGTAGAAGATATAAAAATGGTGGCATTTCTGAGATTTTTCCAGTTGCTGGTTTCTATCCATGACAAAGTGCTTAATAGGATGAACTTGTACATGCCTCCAAGTCTAGGACTATTTCTATGTGGGAACAATCCTATTTGCCCATTTAAATGGGGTTTTGATTTGGTTACTTTTCATGAATGTACTTGATTCTTGTATTTATTTGATGCTCAAGTATCTAAGGTTTTAATATACAGGTTTGATGAATCATTCTGGAATATAGACTGGACAGGTTTGATGAATCATTTTCAAACATACCCAAATATACAAAGAATACATAATTAGTGGTTGTTGTGATATAAAATACTTCAAAGTTCAAACTATGCCCATATTTGGAATTTAGTTTGTTTATTTCCACTAAACTTGTCCAAATCTGTTGCAGCATGGGACCATGATGCTTAGACTTGCTAGATCTACTTAGAATTGGACCATATTTGGACTTAACTTTGCTTGGGATTATGGACATCCCTAAATTCACTCAAGATCTGCCCAGAATGTGGAGAAATTAAGATATTTATTGTTGTTCTTTACTTGCAGATTGACCAGACTTCTTGTTATTGGTTGATGCTAAATCATGGCTTCCACTACAAGGAATATGCTCACATTATACCTAGGACCGATCTTGTTTCTATTTGGAGGGTTGATACATGGTTAAAACACACCCAGAACTGTTTAGAATGTGCAAAAATGCTAGGAAACAAACCAACATGGAGTGTTGCTATAAGAATTACGTTGCTTGCTTCCCATAATTCAGAATAAATAGGTTTTACTTATGTTTCCTTCCACAAACGTGTTCCCATTGTGCCCAAATTTACCCAAAGATGCTTCTTAGTGCTATCCAAGGGCCATAACATCGCTAATTGCTGCTAATTGAAGACTGGAGTATGCCCATAATTTGAAACGAATAGGCCATGACTCACAAAAATGCCTAGATCTAATGAATGTTTCCATTTTTGAACTATTCTGCTTCAAACTATTTATGGGTACAATCAAGAAGTGCTTTCATTTGGTTACCAAAGTGAATCCCATTTTGTTTCCATTCCCAAAAGCAATGGAACATTACTAGAGAAAAAGTGACTAAAAAAGATTGCATAGTGCTTAGGATACCTATTAACATGTTCTACACATTGCTCCACTGAAAATGATTTTACTTGCATTGTGCCATGTGGTAGTTAACACCGTGGAGCTCAAGGGCATAACATTTGGTCAATAGAGCTACTTGCACCTACATTTGTCCAAGCCTTTTACAACGTTTTCATAACAGCTATGAATCCAGCTGATTATTAACTCCATCTTGATAGTTATACTTTGTGAGTCAAATGTATATTTGTTGGCACATCCTTCTATTACCTTTCATATGGATGATATTTGGGGGGCTACAATAGTTGGGTAGCTATATCAATTTAACGACATTTATTCTTTTGTCAAATATTGGCTACTAGTGCAAGATACTATTATTTCTTCAATCAGGTTATAAACACTAGCGTTTTGATACTGTGCCAAAAATCCATGAACCATTCTCCCCATGGTTTTTATTTATTTTAGTTTTAGGGACATTTTGGAAAGATTGATTCCAAGTTCCTTCACTAATCCTTTGCTTGAAAAGCCCCATGAAATTTTATCTTGTTGTTTGCAAGTTGGCAAGAGCTCCATTTGTACAAAGACAATGGAATGCCAATTTCAGACTCATTTCAAGATAAATGGATAAAGAGGGTTTGAGAGAGAGTTACAAACTATATAGATATATTCAAGAAACACAATTTCAAATGAAATTACCTGCACTTTTGGTTGAAAATTGTATAGGTCTAAATGGTCTCACTTTAGGCACCTTTAACCTTGACAAAGAAACACCAAGCAGAGAAAATGTTGAAATCAAATATTTGTGTCGTAGGTGTGATTGCATGTGCATGATGTCTCAAGTATAGGAATGGAGAATGTTAATAGAAATTCTGAGACTGCTTGCAATCTTCCATATTCCATATCACCGACTTGTAAGGTATTCCCATGAAAACTAGGTTTTCACTCTCATCTCTCATGCAAACTGGAATATTCCTGTGCATACTAGATCTTCCACTAATCATGCAAATTGGGATACACCCATGCAAACTAGGCCTTCCACTATTCTCTCATGAAAATGGGAATACTCCCGTATAAACTTAGTCTTAACACTATTCACTCATGAAAGTTGGATACACCCTTGTAATATTGCATTACTTTATAATTGAGGTGTATATACTCATTGGAAGAGGTACGAACCTGCTCCTGCTATCAATATTATCATCCTTGTAATACCATGGAACATGGACCATTCTCCATAAGGTAAATCAACCTGTTATATTTCTTTCTCTTTCACTCTTTAGCCATGCAAATATCTAGTCTCTACTATAAATATTACAACTGCATATATTTCATATTCTCTCTTGAGTTTATACTATGTATGTAGATTTGGAGAACTCAGAAAATACACTAACTTTAAACCTGGTTTTTTTATTTCCATAGATTCTACAACATATTTTCTTGTTTCCTAGAGGTGCATGTTTTTGGTGCGACGAGAGTGCTCAATTCTAATTTTCAACAAAGACATTATGCAAAATCCTTCAGGAATGGTATCCAACACAGTCTGCATCTTCTACATGATATGCTAGAAAGTCTACTTATAATTCTGCCACTGACATTTTCCAAAAATGCATAAAAAAACCATACAAACACTTGTGACTACTATTGTTAATGTGGCCTCTCTGCTGCATGTTTAAAGTGCTAAAGGAATTCCACACCTGGAGTGTTAATCGCTCACCTACTTGCTGTATGAAAGAGATTTAAACAACCTTATAGCATTGTCCTAAATGTCTCCAATTATCCTATATGTGATGGTATTACATAAGATAAGAATTGAGGTTCTTCCAATACTCAAAAGTTTTATAACCTCTATGCAAAATGCTCTATATTTATCACATGAATGGCATATATGTCTTGATCCAGGGAAGCTTTAGCAACTTCTATGATATCCTTGGCTTTGTTTTCATCTTCAACTATTTATATTAGTCAAGGTAAAGCATCATAAGGAAAAGTGGCATATTCTTCATAAACTTTGCAACTCATGGATATATATAGTTATCATTAATGATCTTAACTTGCTTAGTTAAATGCCATAAATACCATTCCCTTGCTCTCATGTGGAAAGCATTGATGTCTTTGTCTAAGGTGTCTTTAAAACTAAACAACCTATATGTCCATATTGATATTGAACATCACCTTGGATCTGTTGTAGGTTGTTCATGTTTATCTGAAACTTGTCTTTATGGTGCTTGCCCCTCTTTCTTGTTTTTCCTTTCATCATGCTTATTGGCATTGGAATCCTATACATGTTTCCATATCTCATCCATGAACAAGTCTAAGAAAAATTTATCTATTACCAGGAGACAAAGAGTTCATTTCTTGGCATAGCCATTAAAACCTTAAAATGAAGCTTACTCTATTTCTCTATGAAGCTTACTCTTGACACCTTATCTGCACCAAATCTAATAAGAGAATTTGTTACAAGCCATTTCAACAGACACCAAAATTGCCAAACAAAGGCACCCTAGTCTCCACTTACCTAGGAAACTAGGTGTGCTTTATTGCTGGATAGTGGGATCTATGTATGAGTTCAAGTGGGGCGCTCCACAAGAGTCATTTATCTCCCATTTGGTAACTCTTTTCCTTAGTCAATAAAATAATGAGGGGTGCATTAGCAAGCATCCTGAGAGACAATTTTAGTGTGTGTTGCAGTGAGAGAAAGTGTAAGCAACCTGTGTACTAGATGTTGTAATATTCTTTCTAAATAATAGTGAGTAGTTGTGATTACTGTTAGAGTTTGTATTACTGTTTGTAATTTCTATATTGCAAAAATATATATTTAGCTTCCTTCTATCTGCTATTTTCAATTAACATAGAGTACATTGTTTTCCCTTCTAAAATTAATTTAAAAAAGTTTTAGTATATGCAGATCGAGGATTTGATAGGTGTAAACTAAGCTCCAAAATTTAGGACCCATAGGTTTCATTTGCGAGTGCAGATCTGAACTATGATGTAAAGTTTAAGATGGAAATATGATATTGTGTTGGGCACTGGTGTGATGTGCAAGGCAGTGAGAACACAGCTGTTTCCAATGAATGAGTTTGTTGTTGAGAGCAAACATAAGTTGTTTTGATTGTAGTGGTGACAATAGTGCTACTGAGATTATATATGAGTGGCGTTTATATCCATGTGCATTGTCAGCTATAAAATGAGTTGTTAATTTTGCTTGGATTACAAGGAGAGAAGACTCAACAACCTACATGGACATGAATTTAAATTTGAACATCATGATTGCTAGCACTTGATCCTTGCATGTTTCCTCCTTGAGAATTAGTCAAAATGACAATATTGTGTGGTGGCTATTATGATGCTCCCCTCTACGTGCCTTATGGGAGTCTAGGAGAGCTGCTAACTCCACCAGTGCAACTGCCACACGGTCCAATAACAGAAAATGAGAAGATGAAAAGACAGCCAATGAATTCAACATAACAGCTATTGGGGCTCAATAAATTATATAACATAAGAAACCCTAATCTCTAGCAAATCCCAACATTCTGTATGCTTTTGGCTGGCCGTTGGATGCACATATTATATGTTGTTTGTCATTGCTTGTTTATTGGCTGTTTACCTTTCTTTCTCCTTCTCATCCCCCATAATCCTTCATCTTCACAGGTCTATAGAACAGATGAAATCTAGGATTATGTAGACTGGTTTTGCACTTTTAGTCTTTTGCAAGAGGCATTTTTTCTACTCCAAGGTTTTCATCTCTGCTTTGAGCCCAATAGTGTCTTTCAAGTGCTTATGTACATGGATTGATGTTGGTGGTAAATATGAGCTTTAATGTCAATTATTTTAGAAGTTGTAGAATATCATTTAGTTTGCATTATGTGACTATATATCCCGCTTCTGTTAGATGTTTAGCTAATTGCTTTTGTGCTCTACATCTTTGAGTTATATCCTTTGTTCCTAACATAGGCTGGTTGGAAGTTTATTATTTAGCACAAATCAATATTTTTGTTTTTGTTTATATTTCCCGTTGATTCTGCAGTGATATGTTCTTCAATTGTTAATTATTTGCCCTTCTTTTCCCATACACCATCCCTTCCTAGCCATCACAACCAGTACAGAAAAATGGAAGAAAGAGAGAAACAGGAAAAAGAAAAAGAAAAAAGAAGGATACATGCATTATATGGCCATTCTATCTCACACAGAACAAGATTTACTAGATTGATTGTTTACATTGTTTGATTCAGGTCAGCCAAGATACATGGCAATAGAATCAATGGAAACCATGCAAGAGCAATCAGTCATGATTGGAATGGCTAGAAATACTAGCCTTCCTCAGAAAAGGGGTTGAGAAGATGAAATTGGTGCTAGATTAACAGATAAGAAATGGCCAGGATGGGACTACACAAATTTGTGAACTCAGAAATGGCCAGGGTGGGACTGCACAAATTTGACATACTCAGGATTATGGTGAGTATTGACTATTGACACTCTATTAACAGAATTCATAAGAGCATTGAGAATAGCGAGTATTGATCTGTCAATACTCTGTCAAGGAAAATCGTAACAGCATTAGGGTAAGTATTCATCTTAGAGCTAGACTTTCCAGACTAGGGAGTGTTGGGATTCATACACAAGAGTGTGGAAACTATGGTTTGGAGGTATTATGCACACGGGGAGGGTTTGTGATGGGCATACTTTTTTGGGTCAAAATTTAGAAGAAAAGGTCTCCCACCAAAATCTTCCCCTTGGCCTCTAAGTTCTCAAAGAATGAATAAAAAAACTCTTGCTTAATGACTTAGTGAAAATATTCCAATTATGCAATGAGAGTAAGCCAATAGAGCATTGACCATTGTCCTAAATCCATCGATCCTGCATATAGGGTCATCATTCAAAGTGATTTGGAGTGAGTAATATTTCTAGAATGAAATAATATTTGACCTTTCAATGGCATAACTTCCTTTAAAGAGTGTTCAATGAAGAGCACTAGTAAAGAGGGGCATGTAGGATCCTTTTTTCCATATTGCACAATATTGAAAAGGAGATCTTAGGGTTGCTTGATCCATAATAAGAGTCGAATTTTGGTGTTTGATCCATAATAAAAGTCAGAATCAATCAGGTCCTAAATTGAAAGAAGAGAGTTCAATCTAAAAGGTGTTTCAGCAGGACCATGTGTTGTAGTCCAATAACTATGCACATCAAAGTGACAATCGATAGTGTTATGGATGCATGTTGCACTTATATTTTAGTTGGATGCATGTAAGCACTAACCCGGGGGCACAACTTTGGGTGCAGTATCACAATTTAGTTTGACACAGGTTTGCTGAAGTGGATAGAGATCTCAACAAGTGGTTATAAGTGGAAGCTCACAGTCATAAAAAATTGTCACATCTTTTCTCTGTCTTTTCATCTTCTTGACTATTGTACACTAATGTATTGTTGAGATATGAACAAATGAGATCTAAAATTCTTCATATTCATCATGTTGTATTTATATTACTTTCTCATTTTGTAATGGGGTTGAGTGACAGTAGTAGTACAACTGATTCAATTCCATTGGATCTCTGGAGTTTGTAGAAATTGATGGATTGTAGTTGCTGATAAAAGCTTCAATTCTGTTCATATCTTTGTTGTACATAATGTTTTGTTTAATGAAAATTTGGAGTTGATATTTTCTTCATTTTTTTTCCTATTGTGTGGATTCATTTTCCAAGATTGTTTGATTACTTCAATATTTGCTTGCCATTTTATATTGGTTCTGTATGCAGGATTATATATTGCAGTTGTTGCACTTATTTCCACTAGGAATACTTTGGGATCATATTGGTATTAGAATTTTAGAGCATTTGTTTCACATGTAGTTGCTGATTCGCTACACAATTTATGGGCAATATTTGCTCTCAGACAAAGAAGGAAGTGGAGGATGAATTGCAGAGTTGTGTTGGAATGGTTGAAGCCAAAGTTGCTACTCTAAACTCAAAAGTTGGGCTTATGGATGGTCAATTAATGAATATAGCCCATCTGTGGCATAATTTAACAACTTCTATAACAACATGATAGGCTACTGTTCAATAGAAATTGTTTGATAGCAATCTAGGCAAGAAATGAATTACTTCTCAAGGAGGCTCGATGCTAAATCTAGGTTCCTCTTTCAAAGTGAAACCCAAAGTGAAAATTTCACTCTACGACTGGTCAGGTGGAGGCCTTGGACTTGATAATTTCCCAAGGAAGTTAGATGCCCCTTTTTCAAAGTGCAACAATTTATAGATGATGACAAAGTTGTATTTGAAAAACTATGCATGCCTAGGCAAGCTTTGCTGTGGTGGGAGGATTTATGTGAGTGCAAGATAAATATTGGTTCCATGTAGGCTATGACTTGGGACATATTTAAAGCCTCAATGAATAAAAAATTCTACCCCATTAATTATTGGAAGCTCTTAACAACAAGAGTGGCAATACTTGATTTAAAAATCCAATCAATTGGTAGATGCCTATATGTTATATAGCATTTAACTCAGATTGATGCATGAAGAAGCCGAATTGGTGGTCAAGTTAAATTAGTAGAAGCTAATAAAAGTTGAAAGAAGATTAATAGTGTTGTTGTTGCTAATGCAAAGCATCGTGCACAATTGAAGCCATTTAGTGGGACTGCACAAATGAATCCATTTAGTGGGATTGTGAGTTTTGTGCACTGTCTTTTAACTTGTGTAAGCGGTGAGGCTATGTGGGCATGGCAGTGTGAGGGAGACCATGTGAGGGAGAGTTGAGACCTTCAGCCTGCGACTCCCGGATGCTGTGAAACATAATTGTTGCTGATGGATGCTGTGGACTGTTGGAATCATAGAAACCTTGCTGCTGGATATTTATTGTTGTGGCCATAGTTAAAAGTTAAAAATTAATAGCTCAAGTATTTTCCATAGTCCCTTGTCGGATATTGTGGGTATAGTGAATAGTAAATACTTAATTATTTTCTGCTGTTGGAAAATAAATACCTCAAACATTTACTATTACGTGGCTATTGGTTGTGACATTGCAACTGGGAGAAAATACTCAGAACAGGGTCTAGCACTGCTGGAAGAAAATGCTTAGAACATGGTACTTCTAGACTTGTTCTCTTGCTATTGTGTGCTAGATATTAGCAGTTGGGTGTGATTTTTCCAATTGGATAAGCTTAAATTTCTATTATGGAATAGTTTTAATGGTTAATGTTTCAATTCTCATATTTTAAATCTTTTTAGTATTTGGGCAGGCCTCCTATGTTGGAGAATTCAATGTTCAATAGATTTTGTGGGGTGATTCCACATGTCCCCTTGGATGTGTTCCCTTGCTCCTAAACTTGCACATCCCAGAAACTTGGTGGAACATTGGTGTTTTTTTTCCTTGGAAATAAATCCTTGGGAAACGTTTGTGCACTTGCCCCCATTTTGATGATGGTACCCAATCTAAAACTGGTGGTGTAGACCTTGTGTGCTTAACTAACCTTGTGGTAATCTAATAGCTGACTGGCACACAATATGTACATTAAGTATATAATGAAAGTAACACATTAAGCATATGATGAAGGTAACAAAAATAATTATTATAAGATAAGATTATTTTATTAATGTCCAACAAATGATCCCAAAAGTAGGTCAAGAGGACTGTGAAGTATCATGATAACAATACAAAGTGGGATCCCAAAAGTAGCTCCTATAAAAAGCTAAAAGCAGAACTCAAACCTAATCCCAACTCCATATATGAATTTGAGGTTATGTTTATGTAAAAATAGATTCTACATTATACTTTTTTGTTGTAACACTGATGATTTGAGTTACATTACCTTCATGTAGCTTATTTTAAGATTGATGGTTTGATATTTATCTCTTACATTGTCTCTTTCTTGTATCTGATAGGAAATGACGCTGGAATTTGAGAAAGCTAGGCCAAGGAGCTATCTCTTCACATAGATAGTTTCCTAACATTAAATGATAAATAACTAATTTGACAACACTTCCGCTAAGAAAGAATGGGCTCATTCAAGTATATGAAACCATGTTGGTGTTTAACACAAATATCTTGACAATTTTGTATGGTTTGTTTATTGCTTTTGTTTGAAGCATTTTGTCAATTTTTGAAGTTTTTCTGTATTTTGGTTAAATATTGTGTTAATTCCTTTGAATCATTCTAGTTCTCATTTGATGCTTGATTTAACCCTTTGTTGCAATTTGAATCAAGGTTGGTTTTAGGATTTGAGAAAAGATTCATTTATTAACTTTTAGTTGCATGAATTAATTTTCTTCACTTTTTCAATTCTTTTACGCTGACTGTATATTTTCTTTGTAAATACTTATCATTATTTAAAAAAATAAATGAACTCTACATATCTAAGCGAAGAGAAAAATGGTCTATGCACTAGGTTCCTATGCATTGATTGTAGGATACCTATTGGCACAAGACCAACATTCATCTAATGCAATAATCAATTGTCATAAATACAATGCATAATTGTATTAGCCTCCATGACCATAATTGGCTAGTGGAGGCCAAGATCGAGCATAATGTATGATTCTACGAGTTTATCAGTTTGTCAAGATTCAGGTCCCCACATGATAATTGGACCATTAAGGGATGAGATAACAAGTGGAGTCCCCACTTGCCCTGAATCTAGTCAGTGCAGTTGTGTTTCACTCACACCTTCCTTTTGTGACTTGTGAGTGTACATGTTCTGTTGTTGATGATGTGATTCATGTTATTTGACTAATGTTGTTATTCTTTTATTTTGACAATATTCTATAAATTAGTGAAAGATTCGCCAAGATTTTACAACATTATATAATAAAATGAAAGATTTGCCAAAATTTTACAACATTATATAATAAAATGAAAGATTTGCCAATTTTTTTATATATACATATTATATTATTGATAAAATCGCCTTCAACGTTTCCTATAAATTGGAGAGATTCGCCCAATTTTTATACATATAAATCTAGGGGGGTTCTTAAAATCATCCCTGTTGATGATGATGATGATGATGATGATGATGATGATGATGATGACGGTGATTATGATGATGATGACGATGATGATGAGATGATGATGATGATGATGATGAAGACAAAGATGAGGATGATGATCATGATGATGATGATGGCAATGATGATAATGACGACGATGATGACAATGATGATGATGATGATGATGATGATGATGATGGCGATGATGATTAGGATTATGATGACGAAAATGATGATGATGATGATCATGATGATCATGATGATGAGGAGGAGGATGAGGATGAGGATGAGGGTGAGCATGACAAGGATGATGGTGATGATGATGATGATGTTGATGATGATGATGATGACAATGATGATGATGATGATGATGATGATGATGATGATGATGGCGATGATGATGATGACGATGATGATGACGATAATGATGATGATGATGATGATGATGATGATGATGATGCCAATGATGATGATGATGATGATGACTAGGAAGAGGATGATGATGATGTTGATGATGATGATGATGATGATGAAGATGTTGTTGACGACGACGACGACAATGATGATGATGATGATGATGATCAATGATTTTGGTGGTGATGACAACAACAACAATGATTATGATGATGATGAGGGCGAGGATGAGGACGATGATGACAAGGATGAGGATGATGTGGATGATGATGATGACTAGGATTAGGATGATGAAGATGAAGATCATAATTATCATGATTATCATGATGATGATTAGGATGAGGATGATGATGATGATGATGATGAAGATGAAAATGATGATGATGGTGATGGTGATGATGATGAATATGCTGATGAAGATGATGATGATGACGACGATGTGATGACAAGATATTTACCTTGGCCTTCACTAAATTGTTTTGAGCTTTGCCAACATTATAATAGAATGGTTATGAGTGATTATTCACTCCTATAAAGATGAAATTTATGGAACTACCAAACTAATCAGTTTGGATCTTCCTCTTTTAAGACACCGGACTAGGTCCATAAGTCTTGATTCTTCATGTGCAAAAATATAAGAGCACGAGGCTTCACAGGGCCCAAAAAGTTGTATTTTTTTACTACTTGCTTGGATCATATTGAATTGTCCGATTAGTCCTTGTAATGGGTGTTAGGAGCAATCCTTAACTTTGCACTCAACTGGATGCTCCCCCTATCATGTAGACATCTTCATTCACTAAGATCCTCCTAAAATTGTGATGATGAAGATGATGATTATGATGCTGATGATGACGAATATGATTATGATGATGAAGATGATGACGATGATAATGAAAATGATGATTATGATGATGATGAAGATGATGATCATGATAATGGAGATGTTGATGAATTGGATGAGGATGATGTTGATGATGAATATGATGATGAAGATTAAGATGCTAATGATGATGACAATGAATATGATGATGATGGTGATAACGAAGACATTGATGATGAAGATGATGATGATGATGATGATAAAGAATATGATGATGATGAAGAAGATCGTGATGACGATGATGACGATGACGATGATGATGAGTATGAAAATGATGATGATGATGATATTAATGAAGATTGTGAAGATGATGGTGATGACGATGACAAGGATGATGATGAGGATAATGGTGATGATGATCATCATCATTGTTTTTGTCATCACCATCATATTCACCGAATTCATCGTCGTCGTCGTCATTGTCATCATCATCATCATCATGCTCGTCCTTGAAGGGACTTATGTATAGGATCTCACTATAAGCAATGCAACCAATACAAATTATGACAAAATCCTAGTTAAATTAAATTAAATTAAACTAGAATAAATTGAAAACATAGAGTTGTTTAACTATAATTAATTTAAAGTGCAACAAAATATAAAATATGCAAATAGAAAAACCCAAATAAACTAAACAAAAGATAAATATGAAAAATAAAAAACATAACAAAACAAAAAAATATAAAATATGTAAATAAACAAACAAAAAAACACAGAATTCAAAAACACTCGTGCATTAGCTCATTAGCAAAACAACAACGAACAAGTTCACTCCCATGCACTAGTTCATTAGCAGCATCCAAAGCACTCGTAATTTGATGAGCAGAGCACTAGTAAATCGAGTAGGGGATACCAGTCCAGAGGATATAGACGCTCCTAGTGGAGCAAATCTAACCACAGTCCAGAGGATAACAAAAAAATTTGGCTGCAATCTAGAGGATACCGGCATTCCTAGGGCAAGCAATTCGACCACATTCCTGAGGATAAGAAAGGGCCCAATGAATCCTGTAAGCCCATTAACCCTAATAGTGTAGCAATCTCGGTAAAATACGTCAAATTTCCGAACCAATATGGATTCGATACAGTCATACTGAAATTATAATTTTTTTGCTGTGCTAACATCGCTTCTATTATCGTTGGATCTAGTAAGGGTTTTCTATTATTGGAGCATCTGAAGCTCCTCCTTAAATTTAGGGAAAAGACATATGGGTTGAGCACTGCAAGCTAATCATGCACTTATATAATTTTATGAATTATGCCATAATTTGCAAGATTTTGTAATTTTATTCTATTTAATGCTCCAAAACAGTGTGTAGAGTCCTGTAGGAGCTATAATCTGAATTGGTTCAACCGATTCTATCGAAACTTTGAACCTAAGACGTGTTTCTTCTGAGCATTTCATTTTTCTTTAATAATTATTTTTACATCGATTATGGCATAAATTGCAATTTTTTGTTATTGTATTCTATTATATGTCTGAAACATTCTATAGAGTGCAAGCTTGTGTAATCTTATTCTATTTAATGGTCTAGAACAGAGTCCTCTATGAGCTATAATTTGAACTGATTCTATTGAAACTTGACGTGAGACCTCTTTCTCCTTTATAGACTCATTTAATTTTGCTTTGATGGTCATTTTTACATGGATTATGGCACACTTTTCAAGATGTTGTGATTTTTTTCTATTATGGGTCTAAAACATTTTGTAGAGTGTTATAGGAGTTGGAATTATAATGATTGAGTACAATTCAACCTAAGACCTATTTCTCCTTTAAAGAAGAATTTCATTTTATTTTTATGCTCACTTTTACCTGAATTACAACACACTTTGCAAGCTTTTCCCATTTATTCGTTTGGATTTTGGACCAATGTATAGTTCCCTGGGACTTGTGGGCTATAATTTGAATTGAATCCAGTAAATTGACCCTCATACATCTTTTTTCTTTAAAGACACATTTGATACAACTATTATTTCTAAATGACACTTATATCTTTTTGCCTCTTTTTGGCATATACCATGGTAGTTAGTGTGGTCACCTCTACTTGGCATATCTCAAAGAGTTCAAAGGTTATCAAGAATATTGTAGCCTGCATGTCTCTTCATTAAACCCTCTGTGAGCATTTCTTCCTTAAATATATGCTGTGTAATTTTGATCACATCATATATTCAAAAATACTATCCTTAAATCCTTCTCAACATATGCAGAATTCCCTTTATAAATTTCTGTTTATTAATTTCTTGTAGCTCTCTCTTTTATTTCACCAAGAATGTACATGCATACTTTTCTAACTTTTGGTAGAATTATATTTTTCACATCTTGACCATATTTAAACAAACTGAGGGTATGGCTAGGTATCCACCTCAACCAAGAACAAGATCATGTGACCTTAAAACCTTACTGACAAACACATAGTCTCTGGAAGTAACTTTAAAATGGTCTTCCAAACTTCTCAATTCAACACAGTCAATTTTGTCAGACCCTAGTCATTAATATGCCATGAGGCATTTTGGTAGACTCATATCTCACATGTGTGAACACCTAGAGGGAAACTGAGATCATGAGTGGATGCCCAGATGATCAAAGAATGGACCCATAACATTTAATGAATTTATCAGTTAAAGAGATGAATCTGGCGTGCATTTCCAAGTGGGCTCTCAACCTCCTATTTTCAACACTCAGTCAATTTTTCATATTTTTGGATATGCAAGCTAATTTTTTTACCTCTTTTGGTAGGCTGATATTTTTCTCATGTGGTCACCATAAGAAAAACTAAGAACATGGATGAATAGCTTGTTTATTAAAGAACATGCCTATACCTTCTGATGAATTTATCATCACTCAAACAGGATTTGGTGGGCATTTCCAAATGCCTATTCAACCTTGTGATTTGACACTTAGTCAATTTCTTTAAACCCTAGGTCTCAAAGGTGAGTCAATTTCTTTAAACCCTAGGTCTCAAAGGTGATTTCAAATTTTCATCAAACATGGAGTGTAAGACATCCAATGGATGGAGGACAACCAAATGAATCCATTAATACCCGTTTCATCCTATGGAACTACTTTCTCTCTCCTCGATGGGCATTTTCTTGGAGTATGATGTAAAAGATGCTTAAGACCCTATTTTGGCAGATCCATAATTTTTGCCTCAGGTACTTTCAGGTCAAAGTAAGAACATGATCAGGTAGATAGCACAAGCACCTATAGGATGCCCATATGGTGCAGGAATTTCTTTCAACCCAAAAATTATGGTGGCCATTCTCCTAGAGCAACTTCTCTAATTTGACCAAAAAGAACTTATTTTGGGAGGCCTGTATCTTCTTCCTCAAAGAGTTGTTCTGAGAACTAGTGCTATTGTCAGATAGATACTTCAACCAACTATGGGATGATAGGCCATGGTGGGTATTTTCTTCTTCTTATGGAATATGGTGGGAATTTTCATAAGACTACTGCTTTAGGACAATTTTTCACCACTTAGTCTTCTTCCAACTTTATCATGCATGCCTATGCCCATCAACAATTATTTTGTCATTAATGAACATCTCTAGGATATGTCTATCCACAATCATCAATTCACCAAATGTCACCAATTCTCCATTGATATATTGACATCAATTCCAACACATTCATCTGCCATATTGCCAACAATGATTCCCGAGAGGATGGAGATGAGAGGTTACCCATAATCATCTCAACTTGAATATGTACCTTAGCCATTTCTAAATCCTTAGATATTTCTAGGTCGTCATTAGTACAAATCTCACATTGAAGTGATAAGGATTTGAATAACATAGCCTTTTTATGGGGTCCAATGAGCCCTTACTTATCTCGGATCGAAACTGGAGATTCTTTTCCATATACTATACCTCTTCCAGTTGTTTCCCTTGTATTTGAGGTTAAAAATATAGAAAAATGGTAGTTGTAGGTCTCATCCATTGTCACAAGAAATCAATACTTAGTTACTACTTGTGTTAGTTCCTAATGAATAATGAATGCCATGTTACACTTTGGATTGTTAGTTCTAATGAATAATGAATGACATGTTACACTTTGGAATGATGATCGTATAATATTATTATTTTTAAATTAAAATTGCATGTTTTGTATTTATAAGATGCCTATTCCTGTATTTTAGTCATACTTGATTTTTTTGTTTCGTATCATATTCGAATCCGTACTCGAATATTTCTACTATGGTTTTGATTGTTTACTTCGTATTTTACTGTGGATTTATATGAAATATAGGACATATTTGAGTTGAAAAATGACCCATGACAGGAATTTTGCCCATCAAATGTTATACCTAAACCCATCCATCGCCCATGTGATAGATAATGGCCTGAACCATAACCATCATGACCAAACAAATTCAGGATTTCCCTATTGCAAAACACCTTAGCAATGGTAAGAAAATGGTCTTGGGTAGTGTAAGACAATTCAAGGTTATGATAAGATGATTCCGGATCCAACATCACCCTATCTGCATCCATGTGCAAAACGATTCAAAACTACCTATAATTGGTCTAAATTTGGTGACATTTCAGAATGTTATCCTATTTAAAAAAAATCAGGCACACAATTAGAGAAGGATTACCTTGCACAAGGAAACTTGCATATCAAACCACTGTGGAAGAGGGAGTGTTAGACTAACTTCACCAATTTTGAGTGGTAAATCCATGAATGAAGCAATATGACCACCGCACATTCCAAATTTAATCCCCAACATGATCTATATGAGGGGGAACCCCATACCTCGTTGCATGAATTAACTAGTCAAGTGGCCCAAGAAACACACTTCTATATCTATGTTGTGAACAAATTCCAAACCAAATCAAATCATGTATTATACTTAAAAATAATTCAAATATAAATAAATCTAAAGGAAATTAAACCCTTGAGACAAAAATAGGTTTTGGTAAAGTTTTTGGGAAGAAAAATCTTTTGATATTAAAACATTACAGGTAAATATATTTGCTCGCTAAATAATATCCGCTTGGTAGCTTATATTCTTGTTTTATCAAGTGTAGGTACCACCAAATAGGTATCTATCTAATATATCTTCCTCGAGTGATGGTGAATATATACTTAGAGAGGTTGAAAGTGATACGTGTTGTACTACATCTATTGGTTCTATATCAACTAGATCTGAAAAGGTAAGGAACGTATTTTGTAGATGCATGCATATTTTATTTCCAAGGGAGGGTCATGTAATTTTGATGTTGAGAGCATAGGTGACATTGATTTTCCCTTGATGTATAGACATATAGTGAAATGATGGGTACCTAATAAGCTACCTCAAGTGGACACAAATTTCTTCATCAATGGGAGGATGTATCGCATTGATTCTTCGTCCTTACATGGATTAGGGCTATTTTCCATGGATGGCATAAAGGTCGGCTATGGAACTGTAACTAAATTGATGGAGTATGTTGGACCATTATACATATATAATAACTGGTTGACCTTGGTCCAATATACTCAAAGTATGAGGAGATATGGAGTTGCCGCAAATTTTATACAACTAGCAGAACACAATAAAAAAAAAAGGGCGACTATGTATATTGGTGGGAGACCAAAAGAGTCCGGAAACGTTGTTGTCTTTATAAATAGTACACAGCCAGTGACAACAACTAAGAAACCAAATTGAGAATTCGGGGGATGTGAAGAACATCATATATTTTTATGTGCAACAAAAGAATACTTCCACGTGAAGAGTTGTTGATCAATTACAACTTAAATCGAATAGATGTGGCTTCCATGGTCCAAGGTAACCATGGAAGGCCACACGCTATGCCTCATTAGGTAAATACTAAATATAGTAACTAAACATGACTACAATAACTAAATGTTTTGATTTTTCTGTTAACATTCGATTTCTACCATTGACATTCACTTTTTTCATGCATATTATGAATATTTCCATGTGATAACATGCTTATTACATTGTTATGCTTATCTCATTTTTTTTATGTTACAATTATTGACTCAAATTTTATTGATTGATTTATTTTGTCAGGGTTCAGAAATGGAAAGCCACATGCTTCTTCCACGATCCAGGGTGACTGTGGAAGGTTACAATCTATGACTTACGAGGTAAAGTTTAAATGTAGTAAATAAATATGATGTCAATAACAAAATGTTTTGATTTTTCAGTTAACATTCGATTTTCACTGTTACCATTCTCTTTTGTTGTGCTTATTGTGAATATTTCCATATGATAACATTCTTATTACATTGTGGCAGGGGTCTACTCATCCCCATGGAGCAAAACATGTATCTCCCCATTCAGAGGTAAAGGTAAATATTATTGCAGTATCTCAATTTTTTTATGTTACAATTATTGACTCAACCAAATATAGTAACTAAATATGACTACAATAACTAGAAAATCCAACCCCAAAATATTTCCATGTGAAAACATACTTATTAGACTGTGGCAGGGGTCTGCCCATGGTCATCATGGAACAGAACGTGTGTTCTCTACTTCCATGGTCTAGGGTGACCGTGGAAGCTCACACTCTGTACCCCATCAGATAATTGTTAAATATAATAACTAAATGTTGAGATTTTTTCTATTAACATTCAATTTCCACTGTTACCATTTTCTTTTTGTGTGCTTATTGTGAATATTTCCATATAATAACATTCTTATTACACTGTGGTAGGGGTCTGCTCATCGCTATGGAGCATAATATGTATCTTCTCCATCAGAGGTAAAAGTAAATACTATTGCAATATCTCATTTTTGTTGATGTTACAATTATTGAATCAACTAAATATAGTAACTAAATATGACTACAATAACTAGAAGCTCCAACCCTGAAAGATGATTATTACACTGTGGCAGGGGTTTGCCCATGGTCGTCATGTAACAGAACGCTTGTCCTCTACTTCCATGGTCCACGGTGACCGTGGAAGGTCACACTCTATTGCCCATTAGATAAGTGTTAAATATAATAACTAAATGTTGAGATTTTTTCTGTTAACAATCAATTTCCACTATTACCATTTGCTTTTTTCATGCTTATTGTGAATATTTCCATATGATAAAATGCTTATTACACTGTGGCAGGGGTCTACTCATCGCCATGGAGCAGAACATGTATCTTCTCCATCGGAGGTAAAAGTAAATATTATTGCAATATCTCATTTTTGTTGATGTTACAATTATTGACTCAACTAAATATAGTAACTAAATATGACTACAATAATTAGAAATTCCAACCCTAAAAGATTTCCTTGTGACAGCATGCTTATTACACTATGGCAGGGGTCTACCCATGTTCGTCATGGAACAAAAAACATGTCCTCTACTTCTGAGGTAAAAATAAATATTATTGCAATATCTCATTTTTATTATGTTACAATTATTTTCATAACCTTTTTATTTATTGATTTATTATGTCAGGGTGGCACCGGTGGAAAGGCACCTGTCAAGTAAGTGTTAAACATAATAACTAAATGTTTTGATTTTTCTATTAGAATTCGATTTCCACTATTGACATTCGCATTTTTTATGGTTATGCTGAATTATTCATTGATTTATAGTGTCAAGGTGGTGACCATGGAAAGGCACCTGCTGCTTCCATGGTCCAGGGTGACTATGGACAATCACCACATTGGGTGTTAAAATACCTAGATTAAAACCAAAATGTTTGGATGTGTTCTACTATCTTAAATACACCTAATATTTAATTATCAACCAGGGTTCGTAAGATTAGAGTTGGTACAAAATATATGTGAAGGTAGAGGGGTTCATAGGGGGTTGTACAAATACTTTAATAAACAAAAGATTGAAAAATCTTTCAAAATGAAAAATCGAGTCAAATTCCTAAAAATTTAATTATTAATGTAATTAAACTAAAACAAAACATCAGACTAGGATAATATCAGACTATGTTATTTCAAATAACAAATGAGAATATAACCACTACTTTTCATAATGAAACCTATTAAATAACTTCAAGAGCTAACTATTCGCAGAAAGTACATATTTGGGAATACAATCACAACAACTAAATAATTTATAAACAAATAATTTCTAACTGAAAAATATATTATAAAAAACTACTTGAAAAGATGGTGTTCAAGGAAGATTTGACTAATAAGTGAATGGAAAACTGAGTGAGAAAAGAAAACAAAAACTTAATAAAGAAAATCAAGTAGAAAACTTAATAAAGATAATTTTGAATTCTTTTCTACAAGTCTCTTCAATAACCACACATTGAAAGGAATAGGTCTTATCACTATGATCAATTTACAAGTTACTAGTATATTAGCAATTAACACACCTAACCCTAAAAATCCATATACAAAGGAATAAATAAAACCAAACCATTAACATAATTTCAAAATATTACAGCAGTATTAAAAAAGAAAAATCAGAAACCAAAGGAAACAAAATCACAACGCATAACTCAAAGCATCGGTTGGAAAGAGGAAAACTAAGGATAACACTTAGTAAATACTTTAAAAAATCTAATCTATAGTTCAAATAAAACATAACCATTATCTAATGACTACAACAAGAGCATAATTGAAAATCCAAGGAAACAAGACTGAAAATAGGTTTAAAACAAAACTAGGAATGGTAAAGGTCGGATGGAAGGATGGACAACAATATGGAAGGAAGGTCTGATTCATAGTCCAAACACACATGCCGAGTGAAAGGATGTAAATAGAATATAATAAAAACAGACCTAAATGATTTAATTATCAGCTAATTTTGTGCATATGAAAACAAAATGCATAAAAGACAAAGCTAAACCTAATTAATAATTTAAAATAATTAAAAGACTTATAATACTAATCTATGCTTTGGAAAGATTATTTTTATTATAAAATAAACAAACTAAAATATAACCGAACTAATTTACAGTTTAAACAAAAAGAATCAAAACTAATCTCTAACTATGAATCAGACCTAAGACTAACTAAATTTTATCTATTTGTGAATATAACATTAAGCATTTAACTGAAAGGAAAACTAAAAACATACTACATGTGACTGGTCATTTTAATTCTATAAACAAAGACTACATTAACAGCATAATGAAAACTACATTAACTACAATAAACATAGTTTACAGAGAATAGGAAAACAAATATAAACAAATTAGAAATAAAACTACTTATCTCTGATGAAGAGATAACAAAAACTCATACAAAAATAGAAACCATGAATTGTTGAGGGGCCCTCTCAACAATCATAGGTAATTCTTGGAAAATACTTTCACACACAGTCATAAAAAACAAGGTGTAGAGCTTCTATTAAAAAGAAGGAACAAAGTTACAATCTTCTTCTCTCAAAACAGACTAACTACCTATCTAATGGATTGATCAATCCCCTATCTCTCTACATGGAGGTGTTTATATAAACACTGTTTCAAGATATTGAGCAATTCAACCATTTAGTGGTCGACTACTCTTCTAAATTTAGTCCATCATAGAAGGCAATAACAAATATCAGGTCAACACATAGGCATATCCCTTCTTTGGCATAAGTCTGGTATTCTGCAACGTGAATGTGGCATGCAGGCTTTTCTTCAGCATGAGCAGGGCATCATGGTGGTGTAACTACTCCTCCTTTACCATGACTGGTGGTGTGGTTTTGGTCATAGGCAATGTACTTGATGGGTCTTCCAGAACACAGGTCCTTCATCGACGTGTATGATGTGGCATGTAGCCCCTTTCTTAGCGCAACTTACAGTGTGGTGTCAAACAGAGGAGAGCACACAGTGGGAATCCAGAATGGAGGTCGTTCCATTCTCCAAAGCGCGCATACTGGTAGCAATTGGCATTTAAGGAGAGGAGGCCATGACCGATCCTTCTAGACTAGAGATGTTCCATCCTCTAAACGCGTGGATGACAAGCAGCATGATGGTGATCTTAGGCTGAGAGCCTCTTCAATCATCAAACATGTGGGTAGCAGGCCATTTGTAGAACTGCTTCAATATTAAATGCCTAAAATCGGTTATGGACAGTGCACAGCCTGATTAACGAGTTGGGTGGAAAGTTGGAAGGCGAGCTAGAAGACGAGCTGGATAGCGGTTGTGCAAATTGGGATGAAAGGCAAGCTGAATGGTTTTATTTATAAATTTGTCCAATCATACTACATAACCTGCAAAGAAATACACATATTAATTAATATATCGAATATGCTTGAAATAATATAAATTTGAGTTAATAAAATCATAAAAATGATATTAATATCTAAAGTTGAATAAACATTAGATTTGTTCTTACCTTGTGCTGAACAACGATCTGTATGACATAAAATACACGAAAGATAATAAAATATGCATTTAAATGTTTTATTTTAACGCTAAAAATGATAACAAAATAAGGCTCAACATTCCCCCAAACTGGATAAATGCCAGGTCCCACTGAGCAAAGAAAAAGATAAGAGATCATACTATCAAAGCAAACTTTAAAATGTGAGCCAACAACAAGCATATGCATGAATGAGTGAGTTCATAAATTTGATAATTAGTTCAACCATGTCCAATGTAAAACTTTGGACACGTTGAACATATGACACAAAATGTATAACATTAATCATTTGATAGTTTACATGCATGATTGAGTAAAAGAATAGGATTATGAACAGTGAAATGATAACCAAAAAAAATTTAAGGCCAAAGCATTCTCATGGAGGTAAAAACTATTTGCCAAAACAAAATTTGGTTAGCCAATTTTAGTCATAAGTGCTATAATATCACCAATTTTAGATCATCACATGGTATTTCAATTGGATCATCCTTCTATCCTTCATATAGTCTTCCATATTGATCTTATGTAAAAATATACATCATGCTATAACCAAGTTCCATTGCTATTTTATCCTGAAAAACACTTATCATTTTGTCAGAGAACATAGGTATGTCATAAATAATGAAAATAAAATCATTCTAATTTTTCCTAATCCTCCCCCCAAAACCAAAGGTATGGCATGTCCTCAAGCCATGAGAAAGAAGATTCGATTGTTGCATATAAAAAGAGTCATATCATGCTATTTAATTATTTCGTAAAAAGAAAAACTAACTAGTAAATGGAAATGATTCAGATATGTATATTCATGAAAATGTAATAGTGCTTAGATAGACCACTTAAATATTGATAAGGGAATTGAAAGCATGATAGAGGAAAATCTAGTCATCCGTGCCTTAATTTAAAGCTATCTTGTCATCATAAGATATTTTGAGTTTACCTCGGAGTGTGTGAGATTTTATAGCTACGGGTCCCATTTCTAGGATAATGAAATACTAGGTATTTGTTGAATTAGATGGCTAGGTCCAATCCCAACTTACAATGATTCTCAAATGACATTAAAAACAATCGGCCTTAAAATAAAATTTGAAAATTTGTCTTCATATTTATCATTATTCTCCAAATCATGTCCACAGTAGTGCATTAACCAGATCTCTTTTTACCTGATATTGCCCCGCTGCCAACAGGCCTTTTCAGTACCCTGACGGGTTTATCTTGGTACCATGCAGGCATAGTCCCACTGGCAGCGAGCCTGTTCAGTGCCCCAACGGGTTTACTTGCATTTATCGAGCTTCCTTGTTTTAAGTTTTTACTTAGGATTAACCTGCTTCTAGCAGGCCTATTCAGTACCCCGACAGTTTTTCCTTGTATAATGATATTAAGCATATGGAAGCCGATTGGTACTAGAGCACGCTAAGCCCTGCTAAGACACATAATTCAATTTTGTAAAAACTTATAATTAATTTTCATAATGGCCTTAATCATAAATCATGTCAAAAGAGAATAACTTAAAGTTGTTCTTTGACCTTATAACCCTTCTTCTTCATGAAAGATAAATAATGTTCCCCATAGGAAAAAATTCCACCTACTATTGAGTTATCACACAAAGATACTTAAGAGACAAGTTTTGATAATACATATAGAATGAATTAGTAATCCATAGGTATAAGGTGAGATTTGAAAAAGATAATAATGATAGTAAGTCTTATCACGCAACTGTTTAAAATAGAAAATCAAAAATATATATGTCTGAATCAAAATACCAAAAACTATCTGAATCATAAAAGGAATGATTAAGAATGATATACACAGAATTACTATAAGCTGCAATTTTTAAGAAAGGTTTAAGATATCTTATGATCATAAATTGTCTTTTAGATAATACTCCATGAGCTGCTTCTAGATAAAATACTTATAATCAGACTGCAAAACCACTTGTTAGATGATTCGTATTTATTTATAAAAACATATATAACATTATGGAAAGAAAAAGAGTTACCTTTAGTAACTCTTATTTATTTAATAAAACAAAAATATATTTACATAATATCCTATTCTACTAAAAAGAAAGAAAACAATTCAAGTATATGAATTCTTCCAATGTAACCATGTTCGAAGCAAAATTACAAATATACCTTTATCCACATACAAGAAAAATATTACAATGATTACTAGAATATGAAGAATCAATCAAGTTGTTTTATTTAGCAGTAATAAACATTGAAGAAGAGGATGGTACTGTGGCTTAATTCCCTCTTGAAACCATATTTCAATGTGACTTATGTATTCTATGTTTTCTTCTTCATTTGTTATGCCACAAGATCTTTCATTGAACTCTAGGATGTATGAAGAATCTAAGTTTGGTGACGAGGAATATTCAGGTCCTAATGTCCCTCCCTCATCGAATGAGAGGAATTCTAGGTTGATCTTTTCTTCTTGTGGAAAAGGCCAAGTAGAAACCTCACTTTCTTTCATAGTTTCTACAATCCCCTGATCTATAACCTCTCCAAATCTTCTATGAATTTCTTGCAATAATGTTGGTGAGGTAGGTAAGGTGGGTAAATGTTGCATTTCAACGTTGTAAGCATATTGTACTACTTTATTGTTGTTAGAATGTGGACTGGACTGAACAGGAATGTGCATAGGGCATAGAGGAGAGTTATGAGAAGGTAATTGTGGCAGGTGTAATTGACTATTTTGTGCAGTTGATCCTTCCTAGAAAATGGAATATTGTTGAAAATCTTGTAGACCAAGAAGTGTTGCATCATAATAAAGAGTATCCCTATGATCATCAGATGGAATAGAAAGGATTTGTGAACAAGTTTGACAGGGGTTGAGATGAGGTTGAGAAGAGGGTATATTCTTACTAATCTTGAATGTTCCTCTTGAATACCTTCTACAAAATTCACAAACATTATCATATGATAATTGAAATATGTCACCTACTCCCATCAGACTTAAAATTTCTAAACATTCACTTTTTATGCCTTTGAGTACAAGTCTTTTCAAGGTATCCTTTTATGACTGTCTTAGTTTTGATCTTTGAAGGTTGTATTGAAAGCGTTCGACATAATTTTCCAAAGTTTCTTCTTCTCCCTATGTTATTTCAAAGATGTCCTCATTGACATTGAAATAATATTGGTATCTTTTCAAGAACATATATTTCATGTCTTCCCAAGTTTGAATGCAATCCCCACCTAAGCTCATGAACCGTCAAAGGGCTACTCCTTTTAGAGTAAGAAGGAAAAAATTCAGAGTTTGAACATTATATGCTCTCCAAAGTATTTCCAATTGAAATAAAAATTCATTGGGGTCTTCATTCTCTAGCCTGTGAAAATTTGGAAAAATGGATGAGGGGACATACTGTATCTGTGCCACTCCTCCTGGATCTCTAATAGGCAATTCAAAGGTAACAACATCTTCATCCTTCTTTTCTACCATATCTTCCCACAATATGAATAGTTTTTCATATGTTATATTAAAGCTCTCCTTTTAAATGTTCCTGTTAGTTTGTTAGCAGGATGGGTAGTGCTTACAACACCACTAAGTGATTAAGTTATTTAATTGTAAAATAAGTCCAACACTCGCATACAAGTAAATTGTATGGAAGTAAATTATCTAAAATAATATGTACATCAAATTGAACTTATGAAAAAGTAAACTATCTATGTCTGCGAAAATAAAAATACGCTTAAGGAAAATAAATCAAACTTTGCTTAAAGTAAACAAACTTGTGTGAAAAAGGAACAACAAGGCTTTGGGGAGACCCACTAAAGTGGATGTGTGAGGCTATCACACTATGGAAACTCCATAGTGAAGTCATCCTTGCATCTTACTATTTCCCCTTCCCCCTTGTTGTGTAACATAAAGGAAACCTATCTATCCTTATCTATCTAGACTCTATTCATGAAAAAATAAACTAAAGGAGATCCTAGACTACTGCTACTCACTAAAATTCATAAGCAAATTTTATTTTTTCTACCTTAAAGAACAACTCCCCTGTAACGGCGCCAAAATGTTGGGTGTTAAAATACCTAGATTAATACCAAAATGTTTGGATGTGTTCTACTATATTAGATACACCTAATATTTAATTATCGACCCGGGTTGGTAGGATTAGAGTTGCTACAAAATATATGCAAAGGTAGAGGGGTTCCTAGGGCGTTGTAGAAATACTTTAATAAAATATATTGAAAAATATTTCAAATTGAAACACTGAATCAAACTCCTAAAAATGTAATTATTAATGTAATTAAACTAAAACAAAACATCAGACTAGGATAATATCAGACTATGTTATTTCAACTAACAAATGAGAACATAACCACTACTTTTCATAATGAAACCTATTAAATAACTTCAAGAGATAACTATTCACAAAAAGTACATATTTGGGAATACAATCACAACAACTATATAATTTATAAACAAATAATTTCTAACTGAAAAATATATTACCAACAACTACTTGAAAAGCTGGGGATCAAGGAAGACTTGACTAATAATTGAATGGAAAACTAAGTGAGAAAAGAAAACAAAAACTTAATAAAGAAAAGCAAGTAGAAAACTTGATAAAGATAATTTTGAATTCTTTTCTACAAGTCTCTTCAATAACCGCACATTGAAAGGAATAGGTCTTATCACCATGATCAATTTACAAGGTACTAGTATATTATCAAATAACACAACTAACCCTAAAAATCCATATACAAAGGAATAAATCAAACCAAACCATTAACATAATTTCAAAATATTACAGCAGTATTACAGAAGAAAAATTGGAAACCAAAAGAAACAAAATCACATTGCATAACTCAAAGCATGGGTTGGAAAGAGGAAAACTAAGGATAAAAATTACTTAATACTTTAAACAATCTAATCTATAGTTCAAATAAAACATAACCATTATCTAATGACTACAATCAGAGCATAATCGAAAATCCAAAGAAACGGAACTCAAAATAGGTTTAAAACAAAACTAGGAATGCTAAAGGTCGGATGGAAGACTGGACAACAATCTAGAAGGAAGTTTCAAATGACAGTCCAAACAAATAGTCCAAATGAAAGGCTGTGTTAGTGTGATAATTTGTTCTCATACTACAGAAGAACAAGCCAACACAATCTCAATAAAATCAATTAAGTAAAGTAGGTATTCTAGGGTTTTAGTTGTAGAGTTTGAAGACAAGAGGGTAACAATTCATAAGACCAAAGAAAAGACTAAATCATGAGAATTTGAATGACTTAGATGCATAACATATGAACCGTAATCCAAACAACATAAACATAGTTATGAGTTTCACCCATAGTTAGCAAGCATTTCGAGCATAAAAACCTTAAACAGGGAATGAATATACCAACTAAGTAATTACCACAAATTAGAAATAAAACCAGTCAATAATATAAAGGGCATATAGGAGCATATATTTCATAGTTCAGTCATCAAAAACACATAAGAGTCTTTACACTTAGCTCATAAACCAACCTGATAGCCTCCCCTTGCAACAAAAATCAAACCTTTGTCTTCTTTCAGACTTACATTTATCTTGTTCCTTCAAAAACAATTGAATAACTCAACCCTAACTGCTTTTAGGATATCTATCGAATAGTTCAATCTAAACTATCATTATACAAAAATAAAATAACTTTTCAAACTAACTAATAACTACTCTTCTTAACTAACTTTACAAGTCTTTTGCTGCTTCACCTAGTAAAGCAATTTCCTCCAAGGCTTGAGCTTTCCTTCTAGCTTTCAAGTAGTTTGCTTCCAAGTCTACAACCCTCTTTCTTAACTCCTCATTCTGTTGTGTCAACTCTTGGATATTTTTCTTTAGCTCTATGAACTGATTATCTGTTTGTCTTTTTCTTTTAAGAGCTTCTCTAGAAACTGCAATCAATTCCTAGTAATGACTGTTAACCTCTTCCACGTCTTCTCTAGGTATCCTATTTGCAGTAACTAATCCATCATTAGTTTCATGCATATATTCAATTTGATGCTTGTATTGCTTAATGCTCTTTTGAAGATTTTCCTTTTCAGAATCAATACATTTATCTCCTGATATTGTTTGCATCCCTTCTGGTGTCCATGGGATTTTCAGTTTCTTATAGATTTCTTCATCCTCCTTCATAAGCTCTGTGGAGGTCACAGGAATCTCTGGATATTCTTCAGCTTCAACATTGCACTGAACTTCTTCTTCAATTATCTCTCTTTTCTTCGTACATGAACTCTTTATATTATTTTGTTGTTGTTCTTGAATCATCTGATTCCGAACCTCCATGAAAATGTATAAATTATTAGTATCAGTGAAGACATATTTATCTTTTGACACTATTGTTTGTTTACCTTTCATAACTTCTTTGTTGTCATCTTCACTATCATCCAATTTCTCCTAAGATGATGAATCTTCTATTACCGTAACATTTTCCTTATCCAGTTTGGGATTTAGTAGCTTCTTCATGTTTAACCTAAGCTTGTTCTTCGGCCTTGTCTTGGGTCTCCAGACTGCTCCAACCTCTCCTAACATTTTCCTTGATGATTTATTGAAGCAAATTCAACAACCTTCAATATTTTCTTTCTTGACATTGTTTCCTCTTCAAAATGAGTGTGAATTTCTTGCTTAGAAAAAACATTAGCTTCATTAGTAGCAAGAACCCTAGCCTCGTCAGATAAGTATTTTTCATCCTCTTCTGACAGTACTATAATAGGGCTCTGCTTCTGCTCCTTAACATCTTCCTTTACATCTTTATCTAGTTTTGTAGGTAAAACCTCTTCAACTGACTCAGCTTCCTTCATATGTAACTTTGATCCTCTGCTTTCCTCAACATTAATTGGTTGTCCAAGTTCAATGTTCTCATCTTCCTGATTCAAAGATTTTCCAGGTTCACCAGCTTCTTCATCTTTGACTATGACTTTCTTTCTATGTTTCTTAATCAAAGTCTGACCCTTATCTACCTGTCCCTTCTGAGACTATTCCTCCTTCTCAATTTTGAAACCTAACCAAAATAAGAAGTGTTCCCATGTCTTTTCTCTTTTCTGCAATACAGTACTTATGATGATTTTTATGAGCCCATGGTGAAAAACTGATTATTTTGTGTGATCCTGATGTTCTTTCACCCTACTTGACATCTTCTGTAAACTTTTCATAAAGAAGAAACGGAGATTCATTTTTGATTCATGACTGAGATGTTGAAGGAATCTAAAATGATACCTAAACACAAAGGCAAATCTCCCCTCACAGGTGATGTAGCTTTGTAAGATCTTAATAGTATCAATCCACTCAGGCTTAAGCTTTTGAATGGGTACTCCTTTTCCCCAATCTGCTACAACACCTGGAAGTAGATATTTCTGAGCATCAAAAGTGAAGGGCACCTTTTTGAACTAGAATTCTCCCTCATCCAGAATTCCTGTTGCCTCTGCTAGTAACTCCCTGGTTAGTTTGAACTTCAAGGTATCAAAAGACACTACATCCTTGTCTAAAAATTGAGCAAACTTGTAAGAAACCTCTGAGTGATGACCTTCAATTTTTTCAAGGAACACTAGCCACCCTGCTTCTGCGAACAATTGTGCACAATATGGAAAGTTTTGGACCCAGCTTAAGTATGAGGGTTCTGCCCTATTAGTCTTACCACTCTTTTTCATTTTGAAATACTGTCAAACAACTTCTATCAATAAAACACACTCTGACTATCTTCAAATTTTGATAAACTGACAAACAATACCGTATAGGGGAACCCAAAGAACCCTAAACTGAATTCTCTCATTTAACTGATGGATACTTTAAACCCATTGACTAAGAATTCATCATTTAGCATAAATTAGGTTTAAAAACTACTAATTTGTCATCAACTTTGTCATTAGTCATTTGTTTCGAAAAGCCCCAAATTTATGAACCTTGGTAATGGTTCACAGACTACCTATTAAATGACTAATCCAACTGTTGGAATCTTGTTATCTTGACTGTCAGGTGTTGAATTGCATGCCCCAATCCTTTCTAACCGCTTTGATAGCTCCAGATGACCGCTCCTGAAAGCCCTAATTTTCGCTCTGTTTTGAAATTCCGATTACCAAGTGCTGATTTTTCGCCATAACCTTCACCTGCTTTACATGTACTTCAGGGAAAACTTGATTCTAAATGCCTTTGTCTCATTATGGTCTGTTATCATTATTGCGTCACCTCTGCAAGAAACCACCATGATTCTCCCTCATGATGATATTCACACCTGTCACAGTGATTAATCTACAAAAGAACATTTATCAAATCCATCACCTAGCATGATTGACATCTCGTGTGTGAGAATCCTAAAGAAAACTGAACCAGAAATAATGATTTTTAACTTGCACAACTTTCTTGTAGCGCATGTGTGTATTTGTTTTTGGCTTGCGCTTCAAGAAAGTCTAGGTTAATGATTTTAAAAAATTAGGCTAATGATAAAGGTTTAAATTTGGTTTAAGAGTCCTAATTAAGCTTTTATGTTATTTTTTAGACTTTTTAATCCATATAAGCCTTCTATAAGCCCTCCGATTATGAAATCAAACCAAAAATTTCTGAAAAATAAGCCTAAGAGAAAAAATAACATGAAAATTAAAGGAAAGACTTAAATTATCCTAGGAAACAAAATTTTCTAAAAGTAATGCATAAAACCAAGCTTCAAAACATAAACAAAGGTATTAGAAGATGGAAAACAAAAACATGATCTAACATCTGGCTCCTGCTGCGGAATGAATACCTCTCTGTGAGGCTTCAAGAACCTGTAGACCAGTTCCTTCTATGCTGCTACCTACTAATTTGCAAAATTTCCATTGGGTCATGGAGTCCTTATTCTGTTATTCACACCAGTATATACAATGAAAGTGCAGTATTCCTCTCAAAAAATGTAAAAATGCTTGAGGAATCACCCATTAACTGGATTGGACAATTCCTCACCCTCCATAGACTGTAGTACAAAATTATTGTTTTCTAGAATCTTCGATACTATGAAAGGACCAAACCAAAGGTTATCAAACTTGCCATGATTTTATTTTTTCTCCTTCATAGCATCCCATCTCAAGACCATATCACCCACTGAAAAAGTGTTATCTTTGATCTTCCTATCAAATATTTCTTTGATGTTCAACCTATATAGCTAAGCCTTTTCTTCCATTGTTTCTCGTTTCTGATGTAACTCTATCATTGCATAAATTCTTCTTTGTGTATCATTAGGTTTTTCCTGACAATCCTGGAAAAAATTCATAACTGGGATACCCAACCTAACAGGAAATACTGCATCAGTACCATATACTAATTGGAAAGGAGAGGTTCCAATTGCTTTTTTTAACTATTATCCTGTCTACCCATAATGCATATTTCAACATAGAATCCCATGATCATTTATTCTGCTTCAATAATTTCCTGATACTCTGAATAATATTCTTATTAGATGAATCAACTAACCCATTCCCCTGAGGATAATAGGGTGTTGAGTGTTTCAACATGATCCCATTCTTTTCACAAAATTCCCCCATAGCCTTAGGTTTAAAATCTTTTGCATTATTAGTTAATAATTTCTTAGGACATCCAAATCTACTAAGAATATTCTCTTCAATAAAATCTACGATTACCTTGTCTGTTGCATTCCTTGTGGGAATAGCTTCCACCAATTTACTAAAAAAATCTGTAGTAGTCAAAATCCACTTATGTTTCCCTGAGGAAGATGGATTTATCTCTCCTATGAAGTCCAAACCCCATTGCTACTGATATACATCTGAGAATAAAGAAGGCCAATAGTATCCAACTCTTAGAATTTTATGTTGTTGTCTTCCAATACTTATGTCCTCCACAAGCACCTTCATGAGATCCGTAAATTACTCCTTCAATTTCAGGTTTATCTAAACATCTGAGTAGAATACCCCTTGGATCTTTCCAAAACAACTGCTATTCTACCAAACAATATTTAGTGGTTTTTAACTTCAAAGACCTAGCATATTTCTTGTCTAAGTGTTCTGGACATTGCAAGTACAAAATAAAGTGTACAATATTTGCATACCATGTAGATGCTAAATAGTGACCCATAATCTTCTCTTTATCCATCTCTGCTTGACTTTCTTCCTGTGCTAGTTGTTCTGCCATGAGATGTAAACCTAAAGCTTGGCAATTTGAATCAGCTAACAGTTTAGCTAAATCTTGTCCCTTTACTAGCTTTGTAGGTTTAATTTCCACATCATATTCCCTAATCTTTGCAATCCACTTTCCTCTTTTTCCCTCACTGTCAAGATGAGTGAGAACATCCTTGATGGCAAGATTAGGTACATAAGCAATAACCTTGGAATGTAAAACATAAATTCTGAAGAACTTCAAAACTTTTACCAATGAGTAAGCCTGCTTCTCTAAGGTGTTGTATTTTAGCTCTGAGTCTCTAAGAGTCTTGCTGAAAAATGCAATTGGTTGTTCAACACCATCCTTATTCTTCTGTAATAAAACATCAGCCAATGTATCTTTAGATGAAAAAGAAAAAGTTAAAAATTCCTTTGTAAAATCAGGGCTTACTAACACTGGAGCTTCTGTAAGAGCCACCTTAATCTTTTCAAATGAATTTTTTGCTTCTGCAGTCCATTTGACCTCCTAATCTTTCCTTAACATGGCTGTAATTTGTTTGATGGTTTCAGCAAAATTTGGTATAAACCAATGCAGAAAATTGATTTTACCAATAAAGGATTGTACATCCTTCTTGCTCCTTGGTAAACTTATCTTCAGTATTGATTTCACCCTTTCTAGATCAATCCTTATGCCATCAGCTGAAACTATATGACCTAGATTAAAACCAAAATGATTGGATGTGTTCTACTATCTTAAATACACCTAATATTTAATTATCAACCAGGGTTCGTAAGATTAGAGTTGGTACAAAATATATGTGAAGGTAGAGGGGTTCATAGGGGGTTGTAGAAATACTTTAATAAACAAAAGATTGAAAAATCTTTCAAAATGAAAAATCGAGTCAAATTCCTAAAAATTTAATTATTAATGTAATTAAACTAAAACAAAACATCAGACTAGGATAATATCAGACTATGTTATTTCAAATAACAAGTGAGAATATAACCACTACTTTTCATAATGAAACCTATTAAATAACTTCAAGAGCTAACTATTCGCAGAAAGTACATATTTGGGAATACAATCACAACAACTAAATAATTTATAAACAAATAATTTCTAACTGAAAAATATATTATAAAAAACTACTTGAAAAGATGGCGTTCAAGGAAGATTTGATTAATAAGTGAATGGAAAACTGAGTGAGAAAAGAAAACAAAAACTTAATAAAGAAAAGCAAGTAGAAAACTTAATAAAGATAATTTTGAATTCTTTTCTACAAGTCTCTTCAATAACCACACATTGAAAGGAATAGGTCTTATCACTATGATCAATTTACACGTTACTAGTATATTAGCAATTAACACACCTAACCCTAAAAATCCATATACAAAGGAATAAATAAAACCAAACCATTAACATAATTTCAAAATATTACAGCAGTATTAAAAAAGAAAAAATCAGAAACCAAAGGAAACAAAATCACAACGCATAACTCAAAGCATCGGTTGGAAAGAGGAAAACTAAGGATAACACTTAGTAAATACTTTAAAAAATCTAATCTATAGTTCAAATAAAACATAACCATTATCTAATGACTACAATCAGAGCATAATTGAAAATCCAAGGAAACAAGACTGAAAATAGGTTTAAAACAAAACTAGGAACGATAAAGGTCGGATGGAAGGATGGACAACAATATGGAAGGAAGGTCTGATTCATAGTCCAAACACACATGCCGAGTGAAAGGTTGTAAATAGAATATAATAAAAACAGACCAAAATGATTTAATTATCCGCTAATTTTGTGCATATGAAAACAAAATGCATAAAAGACAAAATTAAACCTAATTAATAATTTAAAATAATTAAAAGACTTATAATACTAATCTATGCTTTGGAAAGATTATTTTTATTATAAAATAAACAAACTAAAATATAACTGAACTAATTTACAGTTTAAACAAAAAGAATCAAAACTAATCTCTAACTATGAATCAGACCTAAGACTAACTAAATTTTATCTATTTGTGAATATAACATTAAGCATTTAACTAAAAGGAAAACTAAAAACATACTACATGTGACTGGTCATTTTAATTCTATAAACAAAGACTACATTAACAGCATAATGAAAACTACATTAACTACAATAAACATAGTTTACAGAGAATAGGAAAACAAATATAAACAAATTAGAAATAAAACTACTTATCTCTGATGAAGAGATAACAAAAACTCATACAAAAATAGAAACCATGAATTGTTGAGGGGCCCTCTCAACAATCATAGGTAATTCTTGGAAAATACTTTCACACACAGTCATAAAAAACAAGGTGTAGAGCTTCTATTAAAAAGAAGGAACAAAGTTACAATCTTCTTCTCTCAAAACAGACTAACTACCTATCTAATGGATTGATCAATCCCCTATCTCTCTACATGGAGGTGTTTATATAAACACTGTTTCAAGATATTGAGCAATTCAACCATTTAGTGGTCGACTGCTCTTCTAAATTTAGTCCATCATAGAAGGAAATAACAAATATCAGGTCAACACATAGGCATATCCCTTCTTTGGCATAAGTCTGGTATTCTGCAACGTGAATGTGGCATGCAGGCTTTTCTTCAGCATGAGCAGGGCATCATGGTGGTGTAACTACTCCTCCTTTACCATGACTGGTGGTGTGGTTTTGGTCATAGGCAATGTACTTGATGGGTCTTCCAGAACACAGGTCCTTCATCGACGTGTATGATGTGGCATGTAGCCCCTTTCTTAGCGCAACTTACAGTGTGGTGTCAAACAGAGGAGAGCACACAGTGGGAATCCAGAATGGAGGTCATTCCATTCTCCAAAGCGCACATACTGGTAGCAATTGGCATTTAAGGAGAGGAGGCCATGACCGATCCTTCTAGACTAGAGATGTTCCATCCTCTAAACGCGTGGATGACAAGCAGCATGATGGTGATCTTAGGCTGAGAGCCTCTTCAATCATCAAACATGTGGGTAGCAGGCCATTTGTAGAACTGCTTCAATATTAAATGCCTAAAATTGGTTATGGACAGTGCACAGCCTGATTAACGAGTTGGGTGGAAAGTTGGAAGGCGAGCTAGAAGACGAGCTGGATAGCAGTTGTGCAAATTGGGATGAAAGGCAAGCTGAATGGTTTTATTTATAAATTTGTCCAATCATACTACATAACCTGCAAACAAATACACATATTAATTAATATATCGAATATGCTTGAAATAATATAAATTTGAGTTAATAAAATCATAAAAATGATATTAATATCTAAAGTTGAATAAACATTAGATTTGTTCTTACCTTGTGCTGAACAACGATCTGTATGACATAAAATACAGGAAAGATAATAAAATATGCATTTAAATGTTTTATTTTAACGTTAAAAATGATAACAAAATAAGGCTCAACATTCCCCCAAACTGGATAAATGCCAGGTCCCACTGAGCAAAGAAAAAGATAAGAGATCATACTATCAAAGCAAACTTTAAAATGTGAGCCAACAACAAGCATATGCATGAATGAGTGTGTTCATAAATTTGATAATTAGTTCAACCATGTCCAATGTAAAACTTTGGACACGTTGAACATATGACACAAAATGTATAACATTAATCATTTGATAGTTTACATGCATGACTGAGTAAAAGAATAGGATTATGAACAGTGAAATGATAACCAAAAAAAATTTAAGGCCAAAGCATTCTCATGGAGGTAAAAACTATTTGCCAAAACAAAATTTGGTTAGCCAATTTTAGTCATAAGTGCTATAATATCACCAATTTTAGATCATCACATGGTATTTCATTTGGATCATCCTTCTATCCTTCATATAGTCCTCCATATTGATCTTATGTAAAAATATACTTCATGCTATAACCAAGTTCCATTGCTATTTTATCCTGAAAAACACTTATCATTTTGTCAGAGAACATAGGTATGTCATAAATAATGAAAATAAAATCAGTCTAATTTTTCCTAATCCTCCCCCCAAAACCAAAGGTATGGCATGTCCTCAAGCCATGAGAAAGAAGATTCAATTGTTGCATATAAAAAGAGTCCTATCATGCTATTTAATTATTTCGTAAAAAGAAAAACTAACTAGTAAATGGAAATGATTCAGATATGTATATTCATGAAAATGTAATAGTGCTTAGAAAGACCACTTAAATATTGATAAGGGAATTGAAAGCATGATAGAGGAAAAGCTAGTCATCCGTGCCTTAATTTAAAGTTATCTTGTCATCATAAGATATTTTGAGTTTACCTCGGAGTGTGTGAGATTTTATAGCTACGGGTCCCATTTCTAGGATAATGAAATACTAGGTATTTGTTGAATTAGATGGCTAGTTCCAATCCCAACTTACAATGATTCTCAAATGACATTAAAAACAATCGGCTTTAAAATAAAATTTGAAAATTTTTCTTCATATTTATCATTATTCTCCAAATCATGTCCACGGTAGTGCATTAACCAGATCTCTTTTTACCTGATATTGCCCCGCTGCCAATAGGCCTTTTCAGTACCCTAACGGGTTTATCTTGGTACCATGCAGGCATAGTCCCACTGGCAGCGAGCCTGTTCAGTGCCCCAACGGGTTTACTTTCATTTATCGAGCTTCCTTGTTTTAAGTTTTTACTTAGGATTAACCTGCTTCTAGCAGGCCTATTCAGTACCCCGACAGTTTTTCCTTGTATAATGATATTAAGCATATGGAAGCCGATTGGTACTAGAGCATGCTAAGCCCTGCTAAGACACATAATTCAATTTTGTAAAAACTTATAAGTAATTTTCATAATGGCCTTAATCATAAATCATGTCAAAAGAGAATAACTTAAAGTTGTTCTTTGACCTTATAACCCTTCTTCTTCATGAAAGATAAATAATGTTCCCCATAGGAAAAAATTCCACCTACTATTGAGTTATCACACAAAGATACTTAAGAGACAAGTTTTGATAATACATATAGAATGAATTAGTAATCCATAGGTATAAGGTGAGATTTGAAAAAGATAATAATGATAGTAAGTCTTATCACGCAACTGTTTAAAATAGAAAATCAAAAATATATATGTCTGAATCAAAATACCAAAAACTATCTGAATCATAAAAGGAATGATTAAGAATGATATACACAGAATTACTATAAGCTGCAATTTTTAAGAAAGGTTTAAGATATCTTACGATCATAAATTGTCTTTTAGATAATACTCCATGAGCTGCTTCTAGATAAAATACTTATAATCAGACTGCAAAACCACTTGTTAGATGATTCGTATTTATTTATAAAAACATATATAACATTATGGAAAGAAAAAGAGTTACCTTTAGTAACTCTTATTTATTTAATAAAACAAAAATATATTTACATAATATCCTATTCTACTAAAAAGAAAGAAAACAATTCAAGTATATGAATTCTTCCAATGTAACCATGTTCGAAGCAAAATTACAAATATACCTTTATCCACATACAAGAAAAATATTACATTGATTACTAGAATATGAAGAATCAATCAAGTTGTTTTATTTAGCAGTAATAAACATTGAAGAAGAGGATGGTATTGTGGCTTAATTCCCTCTTGAAACCATATTTCAATGTGACTTATGTATTCTATGTTTTCTTCTTCATTTGTTATGCCACAAGATCTTTCATTGAACTCTAGGATGTATGAAGAATCTAAGTTTGGTGACGAGGAATATTCAGGTCCTAATGTCCCTCCCTCATCGAATGAGAGGAATTCTAGGTTGATCTTTTCTTCTTGTGGAAAAGGCCAAGTAGAAACCTCACTTTCTTTCATAGTTTCTACAATCCCCTGATCTATAACCTCTCCAAATCTTGTATGAATTTCTTGCAATAATGTTGGTGAGGAAGGTAAGGTGGGTAAATGTTGCATTTCAACGTTGTAAGCATATTGTACTACTTTATTGTTGTTAGAATGTGGACTGGACTGAACAGGAATGTGCATAGGG
>LPNX010348108.1:8031-161045 GCA_001517045.1 Pseudotsuga menziesii
TTCAATGAGACATGGATGAATGTTGTATTGGCTAAAGTAGTTACATGATCATATATTTATGCATAAATGTTTGCCAGTATAAATATTCCTTATGAAATGTTTCTAACCATACAACTGCATTTTACTTGTAGGAAAGATCGCATACATAATTGCCTACAAGCATAGAAGAATGAAGACTTGTTCCGAAGAACAAGTGACGACAGTTCAAAGACAAAGAATAATATGACGAGTGCAGTGACATCATTGATGCAGAACCTTCCAGCTACCAAGAAGAAAGGGAAGATCAGTTCAAGAGGAATGATGTCTGGGCGTAGTATCGAGACCTGAAGAGAAGTTCATAGTTCCATCATGCAGTAGATGGAAACATCGTGGGATACAAAGCAAGATTCGTAGCATGAGGCTTCTCATGAAGAGAAGGCATAGTCTACAAAGAAACATTTACAGCTAATATAAGTGAAGTCACATGACATGCATAATCATGTGTGCAAATGAAAGAAGGCCTTGTATGAGTTCAGAAGACACCCATGGGATAACACATACATGATGAGCTTGATGAATATCTTAACCTTTGCTACAAGGTTGATAGAGGATGACAAGCTCACAGGTGGGTGCAAGATGAACTTTTGAAGAAGTTCAAGATAGAGGATCTTAGTATCCAGTGATCCTAGATGGATACTACTTGTCACTCTAGTATAGAATGTTTCAGTGCATAGAGTACGGAAGACAGAGGGAGTATGATGCTTCGCTTTAGAGGGAGTGATTGCAGAATATCCTGAGGTTCGACATGGTATGACAGGATGGGAAGATTACTGACGATTCTAGGCCTTACTGAGAGTAAATTGGATTCCAACCTTTGATCCAAGGTTGAAGGTGGAAGACCAGTGATGCTCTTGTTATGTGTCGATGCACTACTATTCTAGGTATGGAGGTGTGGCAGAGTACAGATGGGATCTTCCTTGGACAAGGGAAGTATGCAGTAGAGATCCTGAAGAGGTTCAGGATGATGGACTGCAAGGAAATGGCCACACCTATGGCATCGAACCTAAAGCTATTGAGTGATGCTTCGTCAGAGTCGGTTGATGCTATGATGTATCGTCAGATGATTGGGTCATTGATGTACCTGATGAACACGAGACCAGATATCTGCTTTGCTGAGAACACCTTGAGCCAGTACCTGACAGATCCGAGAAGTGTTCATTTGACCACTGCAAAGCATATTCTGAGGTACCTGAAGGGTACAATTGATTATGGGCTCAAGTACAATGTGAATCAGAAGATTAACCTGGAAGGTTATGTTGATTCAAATTGGGTAGGCAGTGCCATCGACAGGAAGAGTACTTCAGGATGTTGCTTCAGTATGGGATCAGGTGTGATCTCTTGGTTTAGCAGGAAGCAATCCTGTGTGGCACTGAGTATAGCTGAAGCAGAGTATGTCGCATCTTGTTCAACTAGTTGTGAGGCAGTATGGCTACGGAAGCTACTATATGATATATTTGATCTCCAGTTAGATGCTACTTGTTGTCACGTCCCCATTCCTTAGACCGGTGAAGAGGACGCGACGAACATCAAACACGACCGAGAAAACAGCCCCATGAACATAAATCAAAGAAATCAATGCTGGAATTAAAACTTACAAGCATACACAGATGCAGAATGAATCAACATTCAGCGGAAGCAACACACATTCATTTCCAGCCTAAACATGTTCATCATAATTCCATATACAATAGATATACATTGCAGAGATGAATTAGTCAGCAGCACTTATCTGTGGATGAAGAATCCCGCAACCAGCTACGTCGCTGCAACGTTCCACCCAACCATAGGCCAGCTTGCTCATCAATCTCTCAGCAATGCTGCCACCCCCGAGCTGGGCATGATTCCTCCGGAATAAGGGTCAATTGCAGTCTTATACATAGCCAAGGGGACACAAAACAGCCAAACCAAACACTGCTGGGTTTAACAGGCCTTCAGCAAGCGGCCAAGCCAGCACAGTCCAAGGTTCAACCACTGCATACCAGTAGCCGAGTAATCCCTTCACAGCCCATTGCATACCAACAGCCGAGCAATCCCTTCATAGCCCAGCCTACAAGGCAACTCAGAGTTGGTTTTGGCCCTAACGTGGCCAAAACAACTCAGCTGCAACCCAAACCAGGGTACCTTAGCAGCCACAAACACACACTGAAGGATAACAACAATCCACAGCCCCAAAACAGGGAAGCTTAGCCAACAGATTGGAAATCAACAGCCCACAACACACACAATTCCTCTAGGTAACAACTGGGCACTTACACAGTCCCAAACAAAGGAGAATTCCAACTCCAATAGTCCCCAGAGAAAGGCTCAACCACGGATTTGAAAACCACTATGGCCCAAAACGTAATTGGGCACCACAACCAACAAAAACATAGGCAAAACAACACGACCCTCCCCGATTTCCGTGTGAGGATTCCAGCCTGTGCGTGAGGGGAAACAACCTCACCTCTGAGCGTGAATCAACAGGCCATCAAACAGCGTGAGAGTGAACCGCTCTCTGTGCGTGAGGGTGAAGGACGCGGCCAACAAAAATGGGAACAACGGCCCACGAACAACCAAGAGAGCCCTCGACTGGTGCATGAGAAGAACAGCACCGACCTCTGCGCGAGGAAGACGAACCGGCAAGGTGAGAATGGAGGCATGGGTGCGTGAGGGAGAATAATGGGCAGACGTGGGTGGAGTGGGCATGTGGGCAAAGGACTGACAGTCCTGCCACACCCAACACCAAAGGAAATAATTGCCTCAACCACCTAGCCATTAAATCCTCCACCAAACAACAACAAAACAATAGAGAGGTTGACAAGGAAAGGTGGCAAACCGCAAAGGTGGAAAAACATGGGTTTTTCCCCCACAGACTAAGGTTTGACATCCCCCACCCCTTATCCTTTGGAACCATGCCCTTTTCATTCAACGTTGCACTACCGTAGCTGGTTGTGGTTTTAGTTTTAATTGATGTGCGTGTTTACATGATGCCACATTAAAATGTGCCGGATAGCACGACATACCATCGGCAATTATCCCCATTGCCAAAACATACACAACCAAATCGATGGTGGGGATTTTTCCTTGAGCTCCTCACCACGATTAATTACAATATATACATCATGCAAATGGGGTCGAAACCGGGGACATTACACTTGTGACAACTAGAGTTGCGTGAAGTTGTCAGAGAATCCAGTGTTTCATGACAGGTCGAAGCATATCGAGATCAAGTATCACTATATCAGGGATATGGTGGAGAGAGGAGCAGTGAAGCTCCTGTATGTTGCGACGGAGGAACATATAGCTGATGTATTGACGAATCCATTGGCTAGGCTGAAGTTCGAGTACTTCAGAGAGAGACTTGGTGTTCTCCAGATCGAGACTTCCTCCCAGAGAAAGTGATGAGACCCATAGCCATTCTGACATGGTGAGAGGATTGGTTCCTTCCATGGTCAGATATAAGGGCTGAGCCATTTTTTCATGGTGAGAGGATTGGTTCCTTCCATGTCAGATATGAGTGCTGAGATCCATAGCCATTTGTGATGAGTAGGTCAGATATAAGGGCTGAGCCATTCTATCATGATGGTAGGGTTGCTCCTTTCCATGTCAGATATGAGTGCTGGCCATTTTGTCGAGCAGGAAATATGTAAGAGAAATTTCCATTCTAGGAATGGAGCCACCTGGTCAGTTACCAGGAACACTCAGTGTAAGAACTGAGTAGCCATTCTGATGTGATAGAGGGATGTGTTCCCACTTGATAAGATGTAAGGGCTGAACCATTCTGTTCATGGCTAAAGGATTAAGTTCCTTCCATGTCAGATGTGAGTGTTGGCCATTCCGACGAGCAGGTCGGATGTAAGGGCAACTGCCATTCTCTAGGAGAATGGAGGCACCTGGTTAGTTACCAGGTAGCTCAGTCGAGGAGGACTGGGGGCCATTCTGATATGATTGCTGGAATGTGTTCCCCTCATGATCAGATATGAGTGCATGCCCTTCCATCATTGTGAGCAGGATGTGTTCCCGCCTGGATGGATGTAAGTGCTGAGCCTTGTCACAGATGATACTATCATGCTGGTGACTGTAAGTGCTGAGCCTTGTCACAGATGATACTATCATGCTGGTGACTGTAAGTGCTGTGCCATTTCATAGATGATAGTAGCTGTGTCCTATCATACTGGTGACTGTAAGTGTTGTGCCATTTCACAGATGATAGTAGGTGTGTCCTATCATGCTGGTGACTGTAAGTGCAGTGCCTTTTCACAGATGGTAGTAGGTGTGTCCTACCATGCTGGTGATTGTAAGTGTAGAGCCTTTTCACAGATGGTAGTAGGTGTGTCCTACCATGCTGGTGATTATAAGTGCTGAGCCTTTCCACAGATGGTAGTAGGTGTGTCCTACCATGCTGGTGTATGTGAGCGCTGTGCCTTTCCATAGATGATAGTAGGTGTGTCCTATCAAGCTGGTGGTTGTAAGTTCTGAGCCATTTCACAGATGATAGTAGGTGTGTCCTATCATGCTGGTGAATGTGAGTGTTGGGCCTTTCTGATGGGATTGTAGTTTACTACATGATCAGATGTGAGTGCTGGGCGTTCCTTTCTGACGAGCAGGTCAGATGTAAGTGCTGGGTGAAGACCTACGTGAGGGTAGGATAACAACCAGCATGAAAAAGGGCTGGCTTTGTAGAACTTCCTATGATGAGAAGAATCATGAGATAGCACCAGTGTTGATCCAGATCGAGTGATGATCCAGATCCAGTAATGATGATTCAGCAGTGATGATCTAGATCCAGTCCAATGATGTTGATCCAGATCGAGAGATGATCCAGATCCAGTGATGATGTTTTATGTTGATCCAGATCGAGAGATGATCCAAATCTAGTGATGATGTTTATGTTGATCCAGATCGAGAGATGATCTAGATCAAGTGATGATGTTTATGTTGATCCAGATCGAGAGATGATCTAGATCCAGTGATGATGTTCTATGTTGATCCAGATTGAGAGATGATCCAGATCTGACGAAGATGACTTGAAAACGAAGATGACTTGAAGACGAGATGATCCAACTGATACAGAGAAGAAGACCAGTGCTGAAAATTGTGTCGAAAGAATACCTTCCTAGTTAAGAGGGAGTGTTGATGTATATGTAACTTCAGAATGTATTCTTCTATGTATCTTATGTATTGTAACCCGATGTTTATTCCGGGATGTTTCTATTATGTATTTGAGTCATGTGATCATGTCTCGATGTTCCGATCGGGAAGATTAATAATGTAAACAAGTCATGTCAAGTCATTAGGTAAGTCCCCATAGTTTTGGGGCACTTGAGTTATTATACACTAATTAAGGTGTAGGCTCGAGTAGTAATTATTAGGTTGAGCCTACATGTGAAAAGGCAATTCAAGTGAATGGATGAATATAAATAGAGAGTGAGAGTCTCTCTATTTATCACTCGTGAAATACATCACTTGCTCTCTCAAGTGTGGCGCACTTTTGGAGAAGGAAATTTTGGGCCTAGACAGAAGACAGAAGACTACTGCTGTTTTGGGAGATCTCTTACTGTTTTGGTGTTGATTCTATCTTAGAGGAAGTTGCGGGGTTTTCTCCTTTATGGTTTCCTCGAGGAAAACTCTTTGTGTCTCTTGTCTCTTGTGATGTGCTTATGTTTTATTGCTGTGCTTGTTATTCTTTCAGTGAAAAGATCCTAAGATCATAATGCTAGCTTAATGTGATGAAAAACTAATAAGAACCTCATACAATGTCAAAACCTGCAGCTATAGATCTCCGTGATGCCTCCCGCCTCTCTCTCTCATTGGATGCTACCAATCGTAGGCTAGTTAAATTATACCTATCATGGAAATTACTTTATCTTTTGCGGAATATGTCTATCATTGCTTCTAACATCAACCACTTGTAAACATGTAAATGTTCCCAATATATTTAAACAACATTATAAAATGCAATAGAAAAAGGTGCAAAATTTGGATTGTATGCATTTAAGAAAAGATATAGGATGAGAAATAGTTAAAATGGTTAATAGTGAACAAAGCTAAAATTGAAATACAAAATTAACCAATGTTAGATAAGATGTTCATTTTAATCAAATAAAAATAAAAATATCGGTACAATGAAGGAAGAGAAATAATGTTTACTAAAGTTAAGAATGGATAACATGAAAGAACAATTCACATTTTCTTCTTAGTTTGAGTGACCAAGATCGCGTTTCGAGAGCAAGGGAAGAGTAGCATGAGCGTGAATGTGAGGGTTTTTTTGTGCAAATGTGGGCGTAGGGAGAGTTCCAAGGGTGCTGCAAAACCCTCGGTTCCTGAGCATGGTTGGAATGGCTCCACAGAGCCAGGTACCCGAGGAGGGAGAAAACGACAGTGGGGAAGGGAAGAGGGATGGAGACGGGAAGGGAGGATGATCAAGCCTAGGAGGTTTCCTTCAAAAATTCCTATCTATTCCATCCATATAGATAAAATCTGAGAAGGTAAGAGGAAAGATCAAGCTATGGAATGATAAGGCTCTCATCGGGAAATTTGTGGGGGTGTGGCCCAGGGAGGGGGATCTTGTTCGATGGATCAAGACTCTGTGAAACCCTAAATGCCACTACAATATGCATCTAGGGTCCAAGGGTTTCTTAACAATAATTTTCTTCAATCAAGAGGATAGGGATCAGGTTATGGAAGGAGGTCCGTATTTCTACTTTTCACCATGGTTACACCTCTGGCCTTGGAGAGAGCGACTTAATTCGGAAACTGAAGATATGACAGCTACCCCTGTTTGGATCCATCTATTATCTTTGCCCTGTGAATACTGGGATATCGAAACCCTGCAAGACATTGGTAATACCCTAGGGGAGTTTCTGAAGGTGACTGAGCTGACCAAACATCAAAGATACATAACCTTTGCATGCATCTGGGTATACATGGATATGTTGAAAGAATTACCATAGGAAATAAGTCTGAACTAGGAGGATGAAGAATATATCCAACCCATTGACTATGAGAAACTTCCGTTCCGATGCCGACAATGCCATCAGGAAGAAAAATAAAAGGAAGCAGATGACAAAGGGGAGCAACAAACCCCGATGGAGGTAGTGGACGAAGATGAGGTAGAGGAAATGGAGCTAGGAGAGTTGGATCTGGATGCGATCGAGGAAGGGTGTAGAAAGAAGGGATAGGGGTATGTTCCCCACAAACAAATTGAGCCTCTCCAAGAGGCCATTATCAGAATGCGAGCGCATCAAAATATGGAGATTGCAATAGAATCCCATGAAGGTAGAAAAAGGAAATCACCGGAGGAAGAGATGAAGTGGGGAAGGAAAACAAACAAGAAATGTATCGCAGACATGGGTGTAAAAATCATCGAATCAGGTTAGTACCCAACAATCAGGGCGACCTTCTCTAAGGTAAACAAATTTATTCAATGAATATAATCTCCTGGAATATTAGGGGGTGCAACCACCCTAGTAAGTGGAAAAATTTATCTAAAAATATTAATCAAGAGAGTCTAGATATAGTCTTCCTCCAAGAAAGAAAATGCAGTACAAAAGAAATGGAAAATTTTAGGGAAAATATTTGGAAAGGCAGTAGGGTAATGGCACTAGATGCAGTTGGCATGGTTGGGGGGGTTCTTGTCATGTGGCATCCAAGTGTGGTATACCTCAAGGAATGGCGGGCTAATCAGTTCTTGTTAAAGGCAGATTTCCAGTTATTAGAAATAGGAGTTAAGGGTTCTCTGGCAAATGTTTACGGACCTAGTGCGTTTCCCCCAAAACAGGCCTTTCTGGAGTTTTAAAGATGGATAGAAGGTCAAAATATGGTAGAAAACTGGATAATAGGAGGGGATTTTAATCTTATTACCAACCTTGGGGAGAAGAATGGGGGTAGACTATTTCTAGATAAGTATCAGGAGGATTTTTGTCACTTTCTAACCCACAACTCTCTGGTTGATGTAGATACTGGAAATGGTTGGTTCACAACGAACAACAAACAAGGAGGGGAGCTCCATGTTGCTTCCTAAGTCAATATATCTATGGTTTATTAAAATATAATGCATGGTATAGGGGAGATAATGGCTAACTTTCTTCCGACAACAAGATCTAATCACTGGCCCGTTTTTCTCAACGGGGATTGGTCGAATGCGATCTTGAGAAATACTTTCAGATTTGAGCAATTTTTTTTGGATCAGAATGAATTTAAGGATCTAGTAGCCTAGTGGCGGCAGGAAATGATCCCCCCTATGCGTACCGTGATGTATCACTTTCAACAAAAGCTTAAGGACCTTAAGGACAAAATATGCACATGGAACATGGAGGAGTTTGGGAATATTTTTGAGGATAAAAAGAGGCTAATAAGTGATATCGATATTATCAATAAGAAGGGAATGGAAGACAGGTGGGATGAGGACATGAAGGTCAAGAAAAATGACCTATTTTGTCAGTTGGAGGCCAGAGAAAGGCAGGAAGGAATATTATGGAAACAAAAGTCAAGGATACAATGGTTGCAGGAGGGGGACAAGAACACCAAGTTCTTCCACAACTTGGTCCTCCACAATAGAAATAGTTCAAAAATATACAAACTTAAAAGAGCGGATAGAATTCGGGTGGAGACTAGAAGGGAGATAGAGGAGGAACTTACCAAGCACTTTGCCGGTATCCTCAGTGAGGACGGGGGAGATAGGGGGAGGGACATATCCAGAATCACTGGGCTTATTCCTAAATTTTCATTAGAGGAAACTTCAACTCAAAATGGGCCTCCTAAGGAAAATTAATAAAATAATAGTTAAAATAATAAAATAATATTTATTAATTTTGGAGGAAGAAAAGAAAAAACTACTTTTTTGTTCATCTTTTCGACATATCTCCCTGTGTGTTTACTCAAATTTCGATCAGGAGAGTTTGTTGGATGCATAATTAAATTACACATCCAATGAGTACCACTTGACATACTTTTTATGAGCCCTACTACCCAAAAATTAGGAAATACCTGAAAAAACATGATGATGGCGTCATCATCACGTTTTTTTAGTTATTTCTTGTTTTGGGGTAGCAGGGCCCATCAAAAGTATGCCTAGTGGGTATTAGTTGGATGCAGAATTTAATTCCACATCCAAAGAGCTCTCTCGATCGAAATTTTAGTAAAAACACAGGGAGATATGTCAAAAATACGAACACAAAAAGTAGTTTTTTTATGATACCTATCCCCAAGTTTATATTAAAAATTTGTTTAAGAGGTGCTCCCTTTTTGAATTTTAAAGCATTTTGATTGGATAATACATGATGACATGGAATTTGTATTATTTTTGGAAGGCCCATTTTAAATTGAAATTTCCTCTAATGTAACTAGAGAGAACAGTGAAATGCTACTTAAGTCAGTAGCTACGCAAGAAGTGGAGGAAGTTTTTCATTAGATGTCTCTGGGAAGGGATCCAGGATCTAATGGCTTCACATCAAACTTATTCCACCACTTTTTGGATATGATCAAGGAGGAAGTTTTAGATATTGTTGAAGAATCCAGAAGTAAGAGGGGAGTGCTCAAATACTTTAATTCAACCTTTCTTATTTTAATTCCAAACGAGGAAGGGGCAGACATCCCAAACAAGTTGAGGCCAATAGTCTTGTGCAATGTGATTTACAAAATTATTTCTAAGGTGATTATGAATCGCTTGAAACCTATCCTACCCAACTTTATCAACCTTGAACAATAAGGTTTTGTGGAAGGGAGGAAGATTCTAGATGGATTTATAATGGTCCATCAAGTGATTCATTCCATGAAAAGCAGACGATGGCCAGACATGATGATCAAACTAGATATTGTGAAATCCTATGAAAAACTGAGTTGGAAGTACATGGACAAGATTTTGAAGCCTTTGGATTTGGGCCTGAGTGGGTGGAGTCGGTCATGAGTTTAGTAATGACCCCCTTCTTCAATATCCTCTTGAATGGATCTCCGACCAAAGTGATTCATCTTTCTCGGGGTATTAGGAAGGGAGACCCACTGTACCCATTCCTCTTGATTCTAATGGAAGAAGGGATAAGCAGGCTTATCCAAGATCAAGTGGGTAGTGGGGAGTTACGTGGTCTTAGATTCCATGAGGGAATGGAATCCCAGATGCACCAACACTTTGTGGATGACACAATGCTTATAGGGCACCCTTCACTCCAAGAATCTCTATCCTTCAATAGGATCCTAAAACTCTTCGCTAAGGCCTCAGGTTTGGAAGTTAATGCAAATAAATCTAAGGTTTTTTTTCTTAACACATCTCCCATAGTCCAGAGGAATATCGTCTGGGTTCTTGGATTCTCCATAGGAGTGATGTTTTCCAAATACCTGGGTATCCCCCTAGGGATGGGAAAGTTGAAAAAAGTCTCATGGCAAGATCTTCTAGACAAATTAAAACATAGGCTATCCAGTTGGGTCCTTTGGCCATCAAATATCCCTAGTATATTGGTTCCTGTGAAAGCAATCTTGCAGGCCATGCCAATATACCTTTTATCGATTATGTCGGTACCAAAATATGTTCTTCGGAATATATAGAGTTTGCAGAGGAAATTCTTATGGGTTGGTAGGGAGGTGAAGGCTAAATTCTCATCGGTGAGCTGGGAAGGGATATGTCGACCCAAGGAGGAGGGGGGTTTAGGACTTAGAGACCTTGATTTCATGGCTAAAATCTAGGGTTCCAAATTATGGTGGTGATGGTGCAATCACTTGGTTGAGCCATGGGCCAGGATATGGCATACTAAATATTCTAGAGATAGACCCAAAAATCAACTGGTTCGAATTATTGAGGAGAAACATGGATCTCCTATATGGATAAAAGTAGTGAGTGGACGAAGGATTGTGCAGGAGCATTGATTTTGGGAGATAAGGTATGGGGAGAGTGCGAAGTTTTGGGAGGACTCATGGAGCCAGTTTCCCAAAATGGGATCAGACCCAAGGTGGATGTGCATCAAAGCAAGAGGAATTAAGGAAGGCAAGGTGAAAGTGAGTCAATACTGGAGAAATCTAGGACTGGTTGAGAAACGATAGTGGAATTTCCAGGCGAAGGATGACCTAATCAATTATGATGATCTGCAATCCTTCCAAGAGGATCTCTAGATGCAATTCATGAGGGTCATATTTGGTCCAGATATCTTAATATGGTGATATTCTGAGAGGGGTTTGTTCAATATCAAGGAGGCTTACAATATTAGAATAGGAAACCAAGAGGAGACAAAGGGGATATGGAGGAAGTTTTGGGAAACTAATCCTTGTAAAAAGGTCACAATATTTGTTTGGATTGTTGTTAAGGGTAGAATCCTCACATGAGAAAACCTTTGTCGTCGAGGGGTCTAGGGTCCATCCCAATGCATCCTATGTATCAACGATGAAGAGAGTATGGGTCATCTATTGGACGGTTGTCCTTACACTGTGTCCATTTGGGACAAAGGTGTTAAAATTTCATATCCTTAGCTAAAACATCAGTATTTCATTTCATTTTCATAACGAAAGCATATAAACAGGATCACTGAAAGAAACAGTATCACAAGAACAACACAGATTTATCTCAGGAAAACACTAAAGGGAAAAACCTAGCAAAAGCTTCCTCAATATAGATGCCCCAAAATATAAAAGGTAAAACCAAAAGGCTGATCAAAGACTGATCCTCCTCCTTCTCCAGCTACTTCTCTCTCCTCCACTAATGCGATACACGAGTGAGTGTGTGTGTTCCAAATGAGGAGCGCCACACCTCTATTTATATTTATCCGTTCACTTTAATAATTAAATCTGACATGTAGGCTCGATTTAATCATGTAGGCTCGAGTTACACATGTAGGCTCAAGTAACCACACTGGGGTGCTAATGACCCACCTTTACAATTAGAGGGGACTTCCTCATGAATCTTATTAGTTCTTCCGATTAGAAGCATCGGGGTACAAAGTAATACAAGTGGTTCTCCCGGTAGGACCATCGGGGACCACAAAAAGATACATATAGAATATTCTTCGAAGTTAGAATATTTCAACACTCCCCCTTAACAAGAAGGGTATTCTACAACAACATCAACAACAACAATAGTAGGAGAGAGATAGAGGACATCATCAACATCATTAGGGTAACACATATATAAATCATTGGAAGCTTTTCAACATCATATAGTCTTCATCTTCAATCTTTCATGACAGCAACTCTTTGACCTTTCGATCAGCATCAACTTCTTCAGCACTTTGACCTTTCGATTAGCAACATCTTCAGCACTTTGACCTTTCGATCAGCAACAACATCTTCAGCACTTTGACCTTTCGATTAGCATCAACTTCTTCAACACTTTGACCTTTCGATCAGCAACATCTTCAACACTTTGACCTTTCGAACAATAACAACATCTTCAGCACTTTGACCTTCCAATTAGCAACATCTTCAACACTTTGACCTTTCGATCAGTAGCAACATCTTCAACACTTTGAATTTTCGATCAGCAACATCTTCATCATCACACTCTAATATTTCAATTAGAAACATCATCATCATCAGCAACAACCTACAAACCATAGTATAAAGACAAAGAAGTCTTTGGATCTCTTTTGGACTTAAAGTCCAGGGATGATGCAATCCTACCACATTCTTGACAACCGAAGTCATCGGATTGATTACGGGATAATCAGTCCCTATCACTTTAGGACTAAGTCCAAGGATGATGCAATCCTACCACCTTCTCAATGACCGAAGTCATCGGATCCATTCTGAACCAAAGTTCAAGGATGATACAATCCTGCCACCTTCTCGATGACCGAAGTTCACTGGATCCATTCTGAACCGAAGTTCAAGGATGATATAATCCTTCCACCTTTTCAATGAATGAAGTTCACCAGATATGTTCTGAATCAAAGTTCAAGGATGATACAATCCTTCCACCTTCTCGATGACCGAATTTCACCAGATTCATTCTGAACCGAAGTTCAAGGATGATACAATCCTGCCACCTTCTCGATGATCGAAGTTCACCAGATCCGTTCTGAACCGAAGTTCAAGGATGATAAAATCCTGCCACCTTCTCGATGACCGAATTTCACTAGATCCATTCTGAACCGAAGTTCAAGGATGATACAATCCTGCCACATTCTCGATGAACGAGGTCACCGGATCACTTCTAGACATATGTCCTGGGATGATACAATCCCTCTTCATTCTCGAGGACCGAGGTCACCGGATCACTTCTGGACATATGTCTCAGGATGATACAGTCCCTCTTCATTCTCAAGGACTGAAGTCTCTGGATCACATTAGAGCAAGTTCCCATGGATGATACAATCCCACTGCAACATCACTACTCCCCCTTTCGGGGAAGGTCTTTCCAAAAAACACCAAGCTTGTCTCGAAAGTGTTCAAACTTTACTTCGGACAGAGGATTTGTCAACACATCAGCAACTTGTTCATCAGTACTCACATGCTGGATCTTTATAGCTCCTTTCTACATCATATCTCGAATGTAGAAATACCTGATTTCTATGTTCTTTGATCTGTCATGGAACACAGGGTTCTCTGTCATCTTTATACAACTTTGGTTGTCACATAGAATCACGGTAGTGTCCAACTCTAGGTTGAATAATCTTGACATCATCTTTCAAAGCCATATGAATTCACAACTAGCAGAGCAAGCTGCTATATATTCTACTTCGGCCGTGCTTAGAGCAACACTGGATTTCTTTCTGCTAAACCATGAAATCATAGCAGATCCCAAACTATAACATCCACCTGATGTGCTTTCTCTGTTTGAGATACTTTCGGCCCAATCTGCATCTGTATAGCCATACAATCTATACTCATGGCTATTATCATAGTATATACCAAATTCTATAGTCCCTTTCAAATACCTCATCACATGTTTTGCAGCTACCAAGTGAACCTGTCTAGGTTGAACTAGATATTGACTTAAGGTGTTCACAGGAAAACAAATGTCAGGTCTGGTGTTTTTTAAGTACATCAATGACCCAATAATTTGTCTATAATGAGTCACATCCACTAACTTTGATGAGTCATCAGCTAACAACTTCATGTTGGAATCCATGGCTTCGCATTCCAACATATTGGATCTTTTGAATATCTCTACTACATACTTTCCCTGGTTGAGAAAGATTCCTTCTGAACTTTGCCATACTTCCAGACCTAGGAAATAATGCATTAAACCAAGGTCTTTCATCTCAAATTCTTCTTCTAGTTTCTTCTTGCTTTCCATAATGTATTTCTCATTCCTTGTCAAGAATAAGTCATCCACATATAGTAGTAGGATGACAGCTTCATCTTATACAACCTTGAGGTAAAGATTAGGATCATATTTAGTCTTGGTAAAGCCCATGCTTGACAAGAAACTATCTATCCTTTCATACCAAGCTCGAGGATCTTGTTTAAGACCATAAAAGGCCTTCTTCAACTTGCATATGTGAGTATGTCTATCTTCAACTTCAAATCCTTATGGCTATTCTATGTATACTTCTTCTTCAATCACACCATTTAGAAAAGTTGTTTTCACATCCATCTGGTGTAAGCCCCACTTCATCATGGATGCAAGTGCCATGATAGCTCTAATCGAAGTATACCTTTCTACTGAGGCAAATGTCTCTTCATAATAAATTCCCTCTTTCTGAGAGAAACCTCTTGCAACAAATCTTGCTTTATACTTCTTGATACTTCCGTCAGCTGCATGCTTTATTTTGTATATCCATTTCGAGGATACTATACTCTTTTCTTCTAGTTTGGGAACTATATCCCATACATCATTCTTCATTATTGACTGGTATTCTTAATTCATTGCTTCTACCCATTATTGCTTATGTACCGCTTCTTCATAGTTTGTAGGTTCTTGATCTACAAGATCACACATCAAGGATACATAGTTGGAAAAAGTCTTGGGTTTCTTTCTTTCCCTTGTGGAGCCTTCAGGAGATCCATGTCTTTTTTATTCTCGTATAATTTCTCTTGTCCAGGCAGGATTTCTCTTTCTTGATATCTCCATCATAGGGGGTTCTTGTGATTTTGCCATGTCATGTTCTTCAGGAGCTTCATCTTCAGGGAGACATGTAGTTTCTTTATTTCTGGGAGATGCCTCTTCTTCATATACTTCTTCATGTTGGCACTTCCTGGATCTCTTGAGAGCTGCCTCTTCATCGAATGTCACATCTCGAATGATTTCCATGTGATGGAATCCAGGAATGTAGATTCTAAATGCTTTGGATACTTCACAATATCCAACAAATATCCCCTTCTTTCCGGAACGGTCTAACTTGGTTCTTTTCTCTTTTGGTATATGAATATATACTGGATAACCAAATATTTTGAGGTGACTTTCCTCAGGCTTCTTTCCCGTGAACATCTCTTTTGGAGTATTGAACCCAAGAGCACTGTGAGATATTCTATTCTGTAGATATACAGCAGTTCTTGCTGCTTCTACACATAGATGCATTGGAAGATCTTGATCATATATCATTGTCTTCACTGCCTCCATGATGGTTATGTTCTTTCTTTCCACAACCCCATTCTATTGAGGATTGAAGGGAGTAGTTAGTTCCCTCTTGATTCCAGCATCTTTGCAAAAGGCTTCAAACTCTTTTGAGGTATACTATCCGCCATTATCTGATCGTAGTGTCTTTATTTTCTTGTCTGAAAGATTCTCTATCAAGGATTTGAACTCCTTAAAGTTTTCAAACACTTCACTCTTTGCTTTCAAGAAGTATATCCAAGTCTTTCTTGAAAATTCATCAATAAATGTGATATAATATTCAAATCCACTTAGGGATGTAGAAGACATTGGACCACATACATCTGAATGAATCAATTCCAACGTATCTTTTGCTTTTGTTTCACTTTTCAGAAATGGATTCTTGATGTTCTTTCCCTTCACACATCCTTTGCAAATGCCTTCATGCTTGATCTTCATGCCTGGTAATCCCGTCACTACTTTGTTCACATGAGGTAGAGCCTTGTAATTAATGTGGGCAAGCCTTCTATGCCATAGTTCACTAGGGTCAATGGACTCATGCACAAGGGTTGTTTCTGAGTGCCCCTTGAGTTTATACAAGCCTCCTTCTTCTTCACCAATGATGATTACATCTTCAATATTCTTTCCTTTGGGCCACATGAGTACTTGGCCATCTATGAAAGCAACTATGAATCCTTTCTTATCTAAATCTGGGATAGAAAGTAAATTCTTCTTTAGACCAGGTACATATAATACATCTTTCATCTTTAGGGGATTACCTGAATCAAGTTTGTAACTTGCTTCACCAACTCCTTTGATTGGATATTGATAGTCATCTCCTAGGGATACTTTCTGAGGAGAGCTCTTTTCTTCAAGCTTGGATAGAGTTTTCTTTTGTTGTGTCATGTTCTTTGAAGCACCACTATCAATAAGCCAAGTGTCTTCTCCAGGTGTTATAGACCCAGAGAGTGCAGAGAAGAGCACATACTCTTCTGCATCTTCTTCTCTTGCTTGTTTTCTTGGAGGTCCTTCTTCTTCTTCATCTTCACCTTCTTCTAGAGGAGCATGATGTCTTTTTTTGTTGTTGATCCTCTTCCTATATTCTTGCCTCTTCATAGGACAACTTCAGGAAATGTGTCCTATCTTATTACAATGAAAACATTCAAAATTAGAGTAGTCTCTAATGGGAGGATTTTCTCTTACCCTTTGGATTCTTCTGGGAGGTTGAGAATCCTTTAAATTTATTCTCTTGAAATTAGATTGGCCTCTTATTTTTTTGGTGTGAGTGGCTAGGGCTTGATCATCTTCTTTTAGTAAGGCTTCTATATTTGCCACTCTAGTCTCCTCTTGAATGCAGTCTTCCCATACCATATAAAACTTCATGCTTTCTTTTCTGGAACACATCATTTGGATGAAGGACTCCCAGGGTCTAGTGAGACCATTGAGGGTAGTCATAACCATTTCATCTTCATCAAGCTTATCTCCAATAACTTCTAGTTGCTCTTTGATTTGAGAAACCCTTGTGAAGTAGTCTTGGATGGATTCTCCATGACTCATCTTGGTGTGCTTCAGTTGAGCTCTTAGATTCATTATTTTGTTAATGTTTCTTCCCTCATACATTATAGATAGGGCATCATACATTTCTTTTGGAGTCTTCTTGGAAGACACTTGAGGGATCAAGTGATCCTTGATGGAGTCAGCAATAATCCTTTGTTCCCTAATCATATCCTTTCTGTGCTTCTCCTTGGCTTCAACTTCTTCAGGTTCTACAACTTTTTCTTTGACATACTTATCCAGATCATTCTCTTGGAGAATGAGACCAATCCTGTATTTCCATGCTCGTAAATTCTCTATGCCTTCTAGCTTGTCCTCAAGCTTAGTGCTTGGGGCCATCTTGTCAGAAAATCACAAAAAAAAAGAAATTTTGCGGAATGAGAAACGGACATTACCAGGAGATGCGCTTGAATGAGGTGAGTTGACTGGTGTGCTTGGATTCTAGATATTTCAATTCTTCACCTTCCAAATCAGACTTGCAAGATTCAACTTCTGCAGCTTTCTGGTTCAATAGTTTTTTGGTGCAGCTGTCAAACTAGGGTTTGACTTTCCTGAAGACTCACACACCCAAAAATGTTGATTCCAGGCTCAAAATATGCGCTCTGAGAGGGTGCAACTTTCTATGTAAGCAGTTTTCCGGAACTCAAAATTTTTCCTGAAACCCTAATTTCTTCCGGGGAGAGAGAGAGAGGGCTATTTCACCTTGTGAAAGCTGTCCTATTTAGGCTAGCTTTTATACCATGTTAAAATTTCATATGATTAGCTAAAACATCAGTATTTCATTTCATTTTCATAACAAAAGCATATAAACAGGATCACTGAAAGAAACAGTATCACAAGAACAACACATATTTACCCTGGGAAAACCCTAAAGGGAAAAACCCAGCAAAAGATTCCTCAATATAGATGTCCCAAAAGATAAAAGGTAAAACCAAAAGGTTGATCAAAGACTGATCCTCCTCCTTCTCTAGCTACTTCTCTCTCCTCCACTAATGCGCTACATAATTGAGTGTGTGTGTTCCAAATGAGGAGCACCACACCTCTATTTATATTCATCCATTCACTTTAATAATTAAATCCGACATGTAGGCTCGAGTTAATCATGTAGGCTCGAGTTACACATGTAGGCTCAAATAACCACACTGGGGTGCTAACGACCCACCTTTACGATTAGAGGGGACTACCTCATGACTCTTATTAGTTCTTCTGATTAGAAGCATCGAGGTACAAAGTAATACAAGTGGTTCTCTCGGTAGGACCATCGGGGACCACAAAAAGATACATATAGAATATTCTTTGAAGTTACAATATTTCAGGAAAAGGGGATTTGGTGTTTAGGAGGAGTGATAGAAGCAGAGGAAATCCTTCCCAAACACTACAAGAGTGGCAACCTAAGGCTTTAAAGACCCATATCATTCGAACTCTTTGGAAATACTTTCCAGGGATGGCTCTGTGTAGTATATGGAAAGAGAGAAATAGGTGCATCTTCCAAGATAAAAGTCACGCTCCCGAAGAAGTATGGAAGACCCTGGTAAAAAACCATATGTCCATTATTCGAAGCATGCAATATAATGATTAGGACAAGATCATCCCAAGAGAGGAAATTCATATCACAGAAGGATGGGGTTTGGATAGATCTCAGATGGATGGACTTTGGAGAAGAAACAAGGTATGCAAACCCTCAAGCCAGATCTCTTGGTCTCCACCCCTATTTCAGTTTTTCAAGTCAAACTTCCATGGGGCTTCCAAAGGAAATCCAGGGCCCACTGGTTATGGTGGGGTCTATCATGACTCAACGGGGAGGATTCTAAAAATTTACTATGGAGCCATTGGTATTGATACCAATAACTCAGTCCAGTTGGAAGGCTTGATAAGGGGCTTCGTGTTCATGATTAGGGAAGGATGGCTACCTGTGATTATTGAAGGGCACTCTAATATACTAATTCAGATGGCTATACACCTTGAAAATGGGAGGAAAAGTGAAATAACCTCATCCAGTTGGAACTTAGAAAACTGAATTGACACCATCCGCACCGTGGTTGTTGAACACTTGACCGTCTCCTTTTCCCACATATGTTGTGATTCCAACAAGGTGGATGACTTGTTGGCCAATGTTGGCATAGAGATGGGTAGGTTCCATCGGAGTGGTACATTGGAGTATTTCTAGGTTGAAGGATGGGCCCTTTAGTACATACAGCTGGCCTCTTGTGATTATGACACAATGCCACAGCTACATGCCTCTACGTACGGGAACAAGGATGGCGACAGGGGGTGGATGATGGCCCAGGAAGATCAAGAGCCATGCCACATGGTTTCAGGTGGATAAAAGGACTATCTCTCTTATACCAAGTCCTCAACGCCTTGTCCTGGTATGTCTTCAAGAGTGACAGGATGGGAAAGGAGGATACGCATTGATGCGGCAATATGGTCTTAAAGGCTGATAGGATGTTAAGTGCAGGTCATGGTACGAAGGGAGATGAAGGCATGATTGGGATGACGGGATCCGAGTACATATTATTTTGGGTTATGATGGTGCCTATCACCTTATATTCTGGAAGGTATCTGTCACCCTTCATTTGTGCGTGAAGGAGTTTCTTAGTTATCAGTCTCTTGGTTTTGAGTTTATTAAGTGGTCAGACATGGGATCCTATGGGTTTCATTGTTTCTAGAGGGTTTGGTGAGAAAAAATATGGTTGTGTCCTTCTCATGGATCCTAACTGCGCTCAGAGAGGATATTTAGGACTGGGACATGCCTCAATTTCCCATGGCAAGAAGGGAAAGGGGATTATGAGGCAGAGGAGCGAGCAACGGAAGTCCACAAGAGTCAAGATGCATGCCCAAGAGGCAGCCGATTTATTTAAAGAACATGTCCCTCTATCCCTTCACAAGGAAATTGAAAGGGTCACAGAAAATCTGTGGGAAGAATTTAAAGTCATGCCTGCTGAGGACTTACACAGGGAAGTGGAGGATTGGGTAGTTGATCCTGGCAACATGGAAGGGAGAGCTGCGGCCTACGAATATATGATCATGTTATATTGGGTCAATATGAACTTGCTCTCCCACTCTTCCTTGACCATGGATGCTAAACAAGAAGGATATGAGGAGTCGGTTAAAGCTTGGAAGAAGCATAATGCGGATTGGCACCTTATGCACAAAAAAATTGATGTCATGGTTGCTCACATGGGAATTCATCTCTATCATCTGGGGTTAGCGCAAGAGAGGGAAGCAGGTCTGCGAAGGATGGTGAATTGGTAGGACACTATGCTTTGTGACAATGTTGCTGGGGAATCTGCAGAGAATTCCCAGCTGGGCAAGTCTCCTTCCTTGATCGCAGCTTCTTGCTCTAGGCTGGGAGATTTAGATCAGAGTCGGGTTTGAGTCTCTTGTTTATTTTTCTCTATGTATTTCCTTTACTCTTTGGATGGAATTCTGGATAGGTATTATGGGGTTTCTATGTAAAGTCATTTTCTATATGTATCAGGGGGGGAACAGTGGTAGAAGCAAGATGCTATGTTTTGTGGGAAATGGGTAACTTTTTTGAGCAATCTGTAGAGTGGGTTAAGAGTCAGTTAAGAGATGGAAGTTTTTGGTATGCTCTATCTGTCATGCAATCCAGTGATATATTAGTCATGTAACCAAGTGTAATGTCCCTGACCCTCCGACCGATGAAGAGGACGCTACCATAACACTACCTCCTCGGGCATTTAGCCCCATAAAACGTAAAATAAAATGCATTGAACCAAGATACATAGATGCATAAAGAATTAACATTCAGCAGAAGCAATTACATTTAATTCAAGAATTCTTCAATTCAAGTATTTAATTCAAGCGTTCCACCCAACCATAGGCCAATGTGCTCCTTAATCTCTTAGCAACACTTCCACCCCTGAGCTGGGCATGATTTCCCCAAGGAAAAGGAAACTAAGAAGACTCACACATAACCAAAGATATGTTAAACTCAGTCAATCAAAAACCATGTTTGGGTTTATCAAATTATCAGGAGATGGAAGAATTGTCTGCTAAGCTAGTGGGCTCGTTGAAGAGCTAAGTATGCCTACACCAGAACTAGCTTGACTCCTAAGACACCCACACACACCCAACACAAGGAATCATTCCCTTCTCTGCTGCACAGTCCCTTAGGCCGTGAATTCCCTTCCAGTGCTATTCAGGGGGTGTAGAGAAGAGAGCCAACCCTCTAGTTCTGTCTATGAGGCTCCTATAAAACGCTAGGTTTGTTAAGCAAACTCCTTCCCACTCCTACACAGTCCAAAGACCAATTGCAGACATAACAATAGATACCATTCCTCGGTTTAGGAAAACAATTTGGCCACAAAATTAATTTCCAAGGAGGGTAAGAGAAACCCCTGACAATAATTTGATTTCCCAGGGATGTTTTGGCCCTAACGTGGCAAAAAATGAATTCATTACACCACCATTACAGTGCTAGGCATGGATAAAACGTCCTGGAATCTGAAATCAGAGAGGGTAAGTGGTTAAAACATCCCTAGGAGACAAAATTGATTTCAACAAATGTTCATTGGCTTCACGTGGGTAAAAAAGACCTCCACAGACAACAATAAAACATGAATCTTATTTTCCCATGAATTCTGAGGACGTTTATGTCATTACAGGAACCAAATGATTGCCATAAACTACCAAAACGAAAATATTCTTTGACTACTTGCTGAACAATACCAAAAACGGAATTTTGGGCATGCAAGATGAGGAAAACGAGCAAAAACATGAAGGTAAAACAACTTCCAAGATTTCCCTGCGTGAGTAAATGAAGAACGTGGGTGTATTGGCAAATGGGCATGCATTTTGGGTGTTTTCTTGCCCCAAAAGTCAAAAACGATTTTCCCTAAATTCAAAATTCATGCCCATACTCTTCCCATCCTCATGCGATAACTAACTCAACCACATTCTGGCAAAATTTAGTGATTGGGGGAAAAGACAAAATGGGTAGTTGAGGGTTTGATGGATTCTCTCTTTGACAATTGGATTTTCCCCAATGGCCCAAAGGTTAAATAATTTCCCTCCCTATTCCTTAGGAAAATCATACCCCCGTCTCTTTTAATGTTGCATAGACATAGCTGGTTGGTTTTTTTAATTAAAATGCATAATTACATGATGACAAAATTATAATGTGTCATCTAGCACAAAATATACCTTCAGCAACGATTTTAATCACCAAAACATAAAACGATAAATCGATGGTGCAAATTTTGCCTTTAGATCCACACTACAATTAATTACAATATATACATCATATACATTAATGAAATGGGATCAAAACAGGGGTGTTACATTCCCCCCCCCCCCTTCAATAGCACTGTCCTCAATGCTTTACAAAATTGAACAAAATGATACACTGGTACCACCTTAGTGCTCTGCAGAATTGAACAAAAATGGGTGTGCCAATCACATGACATCCTCTAGCTCCCATGTATCCTCTTTAGAACCGTAGTGCTCCCATTGCACCTTTACCTACCATATGGCTTGGTTCCAGACCATTGTGACCTTCCCGTCGAGGATGCGCATTGGATCGATTTGCAACTCTCCCTTAGGTTCCACTTGAACCACATCCCAATTTATCACATGGTTAGTATCATGTACATATTTCTTAAGCAAAGAAACATGAAAAACATTATGATCTCTAGTGCTAGCATCCAATGCAAGTCTATATGCAACTGGCCCTATTCTTTCAAGCACTTCAAATGACCCACAATATCTAGGTGACAAATTGCCACGACTTCCAAGATTCAAGGAACTCTTATTTTCCCTCACTCTGAGGTAACCGTGATCCCCTACACTAAACTCTCTGTTCACCCTATTCTTATCTGCATATCTTTTTTGTCTATCCTGGGATGCTTTCAGATTCTATCTTATCTTTACAATCTCCTGCTCCATCTCCTTGAGCAATTCTGGACCAAGCACAACCCTTTTCAATGGATTATCCCAAGTCACTGGTGTCCTACACCTTCTTCCATACAAAGTTTCACATGGGATCATCCCCAAGGATGCTTGTTGTCCATTGTTATAAGAAAACTCTACCAAGTGTAAGTAAATTTCCCACTTGGTTGGTTTATCCATCATGTACATGCGAAGCATATCCTCAAGCACTTAATTTACTCTCTTTGTCTGTCCATCAGTCTGAGAATGGTAGGCAGTGTTGAAGTTCAACTTTGTACCCAAATCTGCAAACAACCCCTTCCAAAAATTGGAAGTGAACTTGACATCTCTGTCAGAGACTATTCCCTTAGGAAATCCATGCAATTTGAAAATCTCTTTAATGAAGATCTTTGCAATCTCGTCAGTCTTATGCGTAGACTTAAATGGTATGAAATGTGTTGCCTTTGTCAACTTGTCCACGACAACCATGATGGAATCATGTTGTCTCCAAGTCATTGGCAACCCTGTAATGAAATCCATGGAAATAACTTCCCATTTCCATTAGAAATGGAAAAGGCTACAAAAAACCTATTGGGTGTTGATGCTTAACCTTTACCTGCTGACATTTCATGCACCTTGAAATACATTCATCCATGTCCTTTTTCATTCCTTGCCAAAAGTACTTCTTTCTGGCTGTAGAAATTGTCTTTTGATATCCTAGGTGACCAGAATATGGAGCTTGATGGATTTCATCCATAACAATTCTCCTCAACTCTACTACATTTGGAATATAAATTTTGCCTTTATAAGTATGAAGTCCATCTTCTTCCCATTTATATCCCTCATACCTCTTCTCAACACTTTGCTGCTGCAATTTTTCTTTTACTTGCTCATGCAATTCATCTCCAGCAGTATGATTAACAATCTGCTGCCTCAAATATGATTGGTAAATACTAAGAGATGCCACATTCATTTCCTGCACGTTCCTGCTGAGCGCATTAGATACCTTATTCTTTTTTCCCTTTATGTGCTTGATTTCAAAATCAAACTCACATAAAAACTCTAGCCATCTCGCTTTCCTAGAATTCAGAGTAGGCTAATCAAATAAATACTTCAGACCGCAATGGTTTTTCCTTAGCTCAAATCTTCTACCCATCAAGTAATGCCTCCACATCTTGAGACCATGTACTATGGATGCAAGCTCTAGATCATGAGTGGCATAGTTCTTCTCATGTTCCTTCAACTTTCTTGATTCATAACATATCACGTGGTTTTCTTGCATAAGGACTCCTCCAAGCCCTTGTCCGCATGCATTGGTACATACCACAAAATATTTCTTTGGGTCTGCAACATTCAATGCTGGTGCACTGGTGAGAATATTTTTCAACTGCTGGAAGCTTTCTTCACACCTTGATGTCCATTCAAACTTTATCCCCTTCTTTTGCAAAGAAGTGATGGCATGTGCAACTTTGGAGAATCCTTCAATGAATCTATTGTAGTATCTTGTAAGTCCCATAAAAGATCTTACATCTGTCACATTTCTTGGAGTATGCCTATTCATAATGGCTTCAATATTTTTAGGGTCCACCGATATACCCTCTTATGAGATAATGTGACCCAAATACTGAATTCTATCTCTATAAAAGTCACACTTACTCAACTTTTCATATAGCCGATGCTCCCTATGCAATTGCAATGTCAATCTCAAATGATGTTCATGCTCTTCCTCATTCTTAGAATAAATAAGAACGTTATCAAGGAAAACAAGAACATACTTGTCCAAATACCTGTTGAATACACTATTCATAAGGCACATAAATGTAGCTGGTGCATTTGTGAGACCAAATGGTACCACTACAAACTCATAATTTCCATACCTTGTACTAAAGGTTGTCTTATGAATGTCTTCATTTCTTATTCTCACCTGATGGTAACTAGACCTCAAGTCAATCTTGGAAAATACCCTTGCTCCTCTTATTTGATCAAAGAGGTCATCAATCCTAAGCAAAGGATATTTATTCTTCACAGTAACTTTGTTCAGATCTCTGTGATCAATACACAAACTAAGTATACCATCTTTCTTCTTTACAAACAGAACTGGTGCTCCCCAAGGAGACAAACTCAAACTGATATACTTCTTCTCCAACAACTCTTGCAGTTTCATTTTCAGTTCTATAATCTCAGGTGTACTCATTCTGTAGGGTGTCTTGGACACTGGTACTGCTCCTGGCACAAGTTCGATTGTGAAATAAATGTCTCTATTTGTAGGAAGCCCTGGAATCTCATCAGGGAACACATCCCCGAATTCCTGCAATACCTGAAAGTCCTCTAACCTAGGATTTTCATCCTCTGTTTCCTCCAAAATATGAGCTGCATACAACTGGCAACCTTTCCTAAAGAACTTCTTCAACTGCATTGCTAAAATCCACCTCACGGAAATCACCTTTGGGATACCTCTTACCATAACTGGGTTCCCTTCTTCATCCATGCATTTGAAATTCTTATTGTAACATTCAAGCTTTACCTTGTGAGCTTCTAACCAATCCATTCCAATGAGAACATCATAGGAACAATCTACACAATTCTTGATTTGTTCTAGATTGTTCTAGTGGTCACTTTTGTAGATTTTTCCTAGTGCTTGAAGTATTTCTTGAATTGTTTCCACACAATTCTTCTTTCATTAACCTTCTTTACTTATCTGTGGTGTTCCCAACATATGGATTCTCTCCCAGTCAAATTGAATATTGCTACCATTTCTTTCATATTTCTGGAGTATTCTTGAACTTGGAAATACTTCCTCATCCGACAAGAAGCCAAGCCTTAGCTTCTTGACCAGTCTTGACCTCACCATTAAAAGTAGGAGGCCTTGCCTTTTTGAATTCATCTCATGAATTGTTCTTATAATGTTTCCTTCTCTTATTCCTATGAGATGGAGAGCTTGAATCCCCACTAGGTTTTTTAAAATCAGATGACCCACTGGTATCCCATTCTGGAGTGTTTCTTCTGCCCCTAGAAGCCCTCCTGGAGACATGGGACCTTTTACAGAAATCTCCCCTACTGCTACTCTTGCTTCTTTCTGGATTAGATGTCTGATGCCCATATTTTATCTATCCTTGGATGTCTGTCAAACTCTGCAGTATGACTACATTTATCTAATTTTGATCTTCTTGAGCCTTCAACATCCTTTCATTGTCTTCTCTCCAAATTTGCAACTCCACCCTTAGGCTCCTCATGGTGGCTGCAATATCTGAGGGATTATCTTGAAATCTTCTCCCATTGGACTCTGTCTTGTCATTTCCAACTCTGACATTTTATCCCATAGCATATTCCTCAAACTCATAGGGGTTCTATGCATCATTCATGTCGTCAATTCTCATCTTGGCCCACCCAAGAATGAATTTTTGAAAATTGCTCTATGCGGAATGTTGCCTCTGAAGGTGACTATAATTTTTCACAATGTGTTAATAAAAAGATCTGTTAGATGCATAAAAATCTCATGAATTCATAATTACTTACCTGGTTTTGGACAATACTATATGGACAACTTTGTCAAGACATAGAATTTTCTTTCCACCAAGAATGATAGTCTAAAGGGGACAACAGGGATCAAGGGGGATTTCCCTCGGGTTGAGGGCAGCATGCTTGTTTTTTTTTTGTAAATATTTGATTTTCACGCAAATTTGGTGCATAATATCCCTACCATTTTTTGCATTTTCAGCACTTGTATTTCCACTGAAAAACTGCTGAAATATACTGAAAAATCCCACTAAAAAAATCAGATTTTTCCATCCGATCGGATCCCTTCCCAACTAGTCATCCGATGTATCAATCACTTGTTGACAACTTTTCCAACACCTCGACGGACCGATCTTCATCTATCTTCTGATGCTTATCAGATCAATCTTCCTCTATCTTCCGATGCCATATCGGGTCGATCTTCCTCTGTCATCCGATACCATATCGGGTCGATCTTCCTCTGTCATCCGATACCATATTAGGTCGATATTCCTATGTCTTTCGACACTTTTGCTGATTGATATTCTATTCTTTTCCAAAACCTCGGATCGATCTTCTTTTATTTTCTGATGCTTCGGTTGATCAATCTTCTATTCCTTTTCGACGCCTTAGATCAATCTTCCTCTGTCTTTTGATACTTCGGCTGATTGATCTTCTATTATTTTCTGAGATGCCTCGAATCAATATTCCTCTGTGTTTCATTACTTCAGCTGATTGAACTTCTATTATTTTCTGAGATGCCTTGGAGGGCTTCACCTGAGAGCCATTGAAAAACTTTTTCCCAGATTTCCTATACTTAGAAAAAAATTTGATTTTTCTTCTTCTTATCTTCCTCGTTCTGCCGCTGTGTCAGCTCCCTTCCGACAATCCTTATCTCCACCTAGCCGACACCTTCGTCTCCTCCCAACTGAGACCCTCGGCTCCTCCCAGCCGAGACCTTCGGCTTTACCTAGCCGAGACCATCGACTCCTCCCAGCCGAGACCTTTAGCTCAACCTAGCCAAGATCTTTGGCTCCACCTAGCCGAGACCTCCAGCTCCTCCCAGCCGAGACCTTTAGAAAAATTTCAAACTTAGACAAATTTTCAAAATTTCTATCCACTTGGTTTATTTACCGGTTGGAATCAGCTTAAGTCCTCCGACGTATCAGATGGACTTCAACCTAAGTCATCCGATGTATCAGATGTAATTCATGTTGAAATATTGTAACTTTGAAGAATATTCTATATGTATCCTTTGTGGTCCCCGATGGTCCTACCAGGAGAACCACTTGTATTAATTTGTACCCTGATGCTTCTAATCGGAAGAACTAATAAGAGTCATGAGGTAGTCCCCTCTAATTGTAAAGGTGGGTCATTAGCACCCCAGTGTGGTTACTTGAGCCTACATGTGTAACTCGAGCCTACATGATTAACTCAAGCCTACATGTCAGATGATTTAACTTAAGTGAACAGACGAATATAAATAGAGGTGTGGTGCTCCTCATTTGTGACACACACTCTCACTTGTGTAGCGCATTAGAGGATAAGAGAAGTAGTTGGAGAAGGAGGAGGATCAAGATTTGATCTCCTTGCTGGTTTTATCTTTTATCTTTTATATTTTTGGGGAATCTATAGTGAGGAATATTTTGTTGGGTTTTTCCCTTTAGGGTTTTCCCAGGATAAATCCTTGTGTTCCTTTTGTATGGTTGTGCTTGTCTATCTTTTAGTGATCCTCTTTATATGCTTTTGTTATGAATATGAAATGAAATATTGATGTCTTAGCTAAGCATATGAAATGTTAACATGGTATCAGAGCTAACCTAAGAAGAAGACATTGTGCAGCTATAGAAGCTAGGGCTTCTTACTTTTTGGGTCTCTCTCCACAATCCATCAGCAAAATTATGCTAGGCTGACTCTCCATTGAAGGGCGCATCTTTCTGTCGAAGCGGAATTCGATTCCGAGCATTTTCAGTTTTCGATGTGGAAATTAGGGATTTCTACAGAAGAGGAATTTTTGAGTGAGACCAGCATAGGATTTTTCTCCTCATCAAAACCTAAGTTTAGAGACCTGGATCAAGAAATTTGGTTGGGTGAAACTCTGGGAAAGTCAAACCCTAGTTTGACCCCGAGCTAGAAAAACCCTAAGTACTAAAACTGCTACGTTTTGGTAAATTCTCTATATCCTGAGATTGGAAAAGGATCAGGATCTGAAACTTTCAGGGGATGAATATAAAATCCTAATGTACATTCTGTCCAAAATTAAGCCTCAGATTCGCTATATTCTGGGAGATATTATTCCTCCAAGTTAGTGTTCTAGCCTCTTCCAGAATTCATCCCTAAACAGGACACCTGGGGAGAACTGCAATATCTTGGGCTACAGAGGTCCAAATGGAATTCGTAAGGATGTTCCAGAAATGGAACAGACTTTAATTTTAGTGTTCCAAATATCAAACTCAGAATATGAACCAGTGACACGTGGCATGTTGTACAACTTCACTGTTCGGAACAGTCCTGTAACAGGTCACCTTGGGAAAATGATCATAAATCCCAAATAGTAAAACCAATTCTAATGAAACCTATGGTGTTGGATCAGGTACATATGAGGTTACCGTAGTTAAAAATTTCAGACATAGAGGATCAGTAATTTCGGATATATAATAGAAACAGTAACAAGAATTTCTGCAGAAGAAATTGGAAATCTATGGCTTCCTGTTATGGGAGCTTCCCTCCACTATTTTCAAAAAAGGAGTACATTGGACAGCTCCATTTGAAGATATCTATCTGTCTATCCAATAAGATCTGAAAGATTCCAATTTTTGAAAATTAGTGTGACAAACCCTAGATCAGCGAGCTTTGGAACCAAGACGGACACCTCAAATCGGTAAGATCTAATCGTTTGCTATTTTCATTTGAGGTTCTCATTTCAAAGTGATCTATTACATTAGCTTGATGATAAGATTAGTGAAGTTGACAAATTACAAGCCTAGATGTATATGATCTCTCTGAATAAAATGATTTGGACACCTACATGAGTATAGAGGTTCCAGTTCCAGAGGGAGATGAGGCTAGAAGCCTTACACAAGAAGAACTTGGTCAAGGCCAAGAAGATCAGTGCTGATTCAGTCATGAATCAACTTGTACCACAAGTTTCTCCCCAAAGACACCGAAGATTTTTGATTCCTTGACCAAGCTATTTGAAGATAAGAACTTAAATCAGAAGATGGCTTTGAGAAAATAGTTGAAGAATGTGAAGATCCAAAATCCAGAACAACTTGAAGCAGTAGAAGAAGAAGTGGAGAATGCAGAAGTGGTGATAGCCACCTTGAATGGCCTCCCAGGATCATGGGATTCATTCATGCAAAGAATGTGTGCCAGAAGGAAGTAATTACTTTCAACAAACTTTGGGAATAAGAAGAATTTCATCTCATAAGAAGAGAAGAAGAAAGATGGAAGCAATTGAAGATCAAGCTCTCACCACTCAAAGAAGATCCCTCAAGCGATGAGGAATATGAAGAACTCAATTCTTAAAGAACCTCTTATCCATCTTATCATTTGGATAAGAAATGATGATTTCATGAATGAAGAAGATGATGAAGCAGAATGATCAAGAAGCAGTCTACCCACGAAACAAACAGAAGATAAGTATTCAATTGTCATTTAATGATATTGTTTTGTTATGCATTTGATTATATTCAGTTGATGTGTTATGCATGATATATTGTTTGCATTAATGACTGTATACTACTAATATGCATGTGATGGGTAAGTAGCTCATGGTGCTATACAACTCTCCATTGCTACTTATCTAGACTGAAACCTCTTTGCTGACATATTGGATTAGTGCACAATCTCAATGTTGTCCTGGTAGAGATGGAAGGCATCTAGAAAAGTTTCTATGAGATATGGATGAATGTTGTATTGGATAAACAGTTTCATGATGCATAATAATTTGTCGTTATGCATATGTTTTATGAAATAGTTCTAACCATGCAAATGATGCATTTGAATTGTAGGAAAGGTCCTGTACAACCTCATACAAGAAAAGAAGGATGAGACTTGTTCTGAAGAACAAGTGATGACAATTCAAAATTCAATCCAATAAACATGAATCTGAAGTTCCCAGGGTTAGAGACACCATGACACAAGAAAGAGATTCAGAGAGGAGTAGATCCACCCCGAAGGATGAAGACCACCATGGGTATGAAAGATAACTCAAGATGAAGAAAATAATGCTATGAAAGAAGCTATGATCAAAGAATAACAGTTGATCATGGGGAATGATGTATACAATATGATTTCGAGACATAAAGGGAAGTACGTAGTATCTTCCATATGGATCTACAAGAACAAGTGTACAAAGCAAGGTTCATAATTTGCCTCAGAAAGAATAAACTATGACATGACATACTCTATTGACAAGTATATATCAAGCATAGAGCCACCTGTACAGAATGAAGAGGGAAGATGATACTCCACTTCATGGGGAGTGGCTACAGAAGATATCCGAGCTCGACACGGCATGACATGATGGACAACTTCCTGATGGATCGAGACTTTTGGGTTCCAACCTTCAAAGTTGAATGCAGAATAGTGGGATATGTTGATGATCTAACAAGATGAACTCATGAAAGATGTTATGATAAAAGAATACTAGAATGATGTTTGGGATATAGTACTCATACCAGAAAGCAAGAATGTGGTATCTTACAAATGGATTTGCAAGATAAAATATGTCGTTGATAGAAGTAAGGAAAGACTTGTGGCTAGAGGTTTCTATAAGAAAGAGGGAATTAATTTTGAAGAGACACTTACTCGAGGAAGAAAGGTACACTTCCTTCAGAACTATGATGTTAGTTGCTTCCATGATGAAGTAAAGACAATCCTTCCTTAATGGTATGAATGGGGAAGAGTTTTACATCGAAAGGATTTGAAGTTGAAGACAGATGAACTCATATATGTAAGTTGAAGAAGGCCCTCTATGGCATGAAACAAGCTCCCATAGCTTGGTATGGAAAGATAGACAGTTTCATGTCAATTATGGGCTTTACCAAGAGTAAAGCTGATCCTAACCTTTATCTCAAGGTTGTAGAAGATGAACCTGTCATCCTGTTATTATATGTGGATGACTTATTCTTGACAGGGAAGGAGAAACAGATCATGGAAAGAAAGAAGAAACTAGCAGAAGAATTTGAGATGAAAGACCTTGGGTTAATGCAATATTTAGTAGGTCTGGAAATATGACAAAGTTCAGGTCTGGAAATATGACAAAGTTCAGAAGAAATCTTTTTCAACCAAGGAAAGTATGCGGTAGAGATATTGAAGAGATTCAATATGTTTGAATGCAAATCCATGGCCACACCCATAGACTCCAACTTGAAGCTGTTAGCTGATGACTCATCAGAGTTAGTGGATATGACTCATTACAGACAGATCATTGGATCATTGATGTACTTAACAAATACCAAACCATACATTTGCTTTGCTGTGAACACCTTAAGTCAATATCTTGTTCAACCAAGACGGGTTCACCTAGTAACTACAAAACATGTGATGAGATATCTGAAAGGGACTATAGACTTTGGTTTATATTATGATGGTAGCCATGAGTATAGATTGTATGGATACACAGATGCAGATTGGGATGGAAGTATCTCAGACAGGAAAAGCACATTAGGTAGATGCTTTTGTTTGGGGTCTGCTATGAGTTCATGGTTTAGCAGGAAACAGTCCAATGTTTCTCGTAGCATGGCTAAAGCAAGATACATAGCAGATTGCTCTGCTAAGTTGTGAAGCCATATGGATTCAGAAGCTGATATCGGGTCTCTTTGAACTGAAGTTGGATACTACAATGATTCTATGTGATAACAAGAGTTGTGATGACAGAGAACCCTGTGTTCCGTCGTAACACATAGAAATCCGGTATTTCTACATACGAGATAAGATGCAGATGATGATGTTTCAATATTCCCATACTGAAGATATAGATGATGTTTCAGTATTAACATACTGGAGATACAGATGGTGATAGTTCAGTATTCACATACTGAAGATGTAGATGATGATGGTTTCGTTGCTTATGTGCTAACGAAGCCTCTGTCTCGAGTAAAGTTCGAACACTTTCGAGACAAGCTTGGTGAGGTTCGGAAGAACCTTCCTTGAAAGGGGGAGTAGTGATGTTGCAGTGGGATTGTATCATCCCTAGAAATCTTCCCTAAATTGATCTGGTGACCTCGGTCCTCGAGAATGAAGAGGGATTGTATCATCCTGGGACATCTATCCAAAAGTGATCCGATGACCTCGGTCCTCGAGAATGAAGAGGGATTGTATAATCCTGGGACATCTGTCCAAAAGTGATCCGGTGACCTCGGTCCTCGAGAATGAAGAGGGATTGTATCATCCTGGGACATCTATCCAAAATAGATCCTGTGACTTCGGTCTTCATGAATGTGGTAGGATTGTATCATCCTTGGACTTCGGTTCAGAACGGATCCGGTGAACTTCGGTCATCAAGAAGGTGGTAGTATTGTATCATCCTTGAACTTCGGTTCAGAATGGATCTGGTGACTTCGATACTCAAGAACGTGTGTTGATCCCGTAACTCCTAGAGGAAGGATTGTCTGAGTTCCACAACTGTGTTGATCCCGTAATTCCAAAAGGAAGGATCATTAGTAACTCCGTAAAGACCTAAATCCCGTAATTCCAAAAGGAAGGATCATTGACTATATCCCATAACTCCAATAGGAAGGATTGTCTGAGTTCCACAGATGTGTTGATCACATAATTCCGAAAGGAAGGATCGTTAATAACTCCGTAAAGACCTAAATCCTGTAATTCCAAAAGAAAGGATCATTAATTTGATCCCATAATTCTAATAGGAAGGATTGTCTGAGTTCCACAGATGTGTTGATCCCGTAATTCCGAAAAGAAGGATCATTAGTAACTCCATAAAGACCTAAATCCCATAATTCCGAAAGGAAGGATCATTGACTTGATCCCATAATTCCAATAGGAAGGATTGTCTGAGTTCCACAGATGTGTTGATCCCGTAATTCCGAAAGGAAGGATCATTAGTAACTTCGTAAAGACCTAAATCCTGTAATTCTGAAAGGAAGGATCATTGGTAGCTCCGTAAATACTTGATCCCATAATTCCAATAGGAAGGATTGTATGAGTTCCACAACTGTGTTAATCCCGTAATTCCGAAAGGAAGGATCATAGGAACTTCGTAAAGACCTAAATCCCATAATTCCGAAAGGAAGGATCATTGACTTGATCCCGTAATTCCAATAGGAAGGATTATCTGAGTTCCACAGATGTGTTGATCCCGTAATTCTGAAAGGAAGGATCGTTAGTAACCCCGTAAAGACCTAAATCCCATAATTTCAACAGGAAGGATCGTCTGAGTACCACAGACATGTTGATCCCATAATTCCGAAGGGAAGGATCATGTTGATGTTTTGATGATGATGATGTTGATGTTTTGATGATGTTGTTGTTTTGATAATAATGATGTTTTGATGATGATGATGTTTTAATAATGATGTTACTGATCGAAAGATCAAAGTATGATGATGATGACGTACTGATTGAGAGATCAGAGTATGGTGATGATGACATACTGATTGAGAGATTAGAGTATGATGATGATTATGTTGTTGTTCGAAAGATCAGAATATGATGATGATGATGTTGCTGATCGAAAGTTCAAAGAGCTGATGATGATGTTGTTGATCGAAATTTCAAAGAGCTGATGATGATGTTGCTGATCGAAAGGTCAAAGAGCTGATGATGATGTTGCTGATCGAAAGTTCAAAGAGATGATGATGATGTTGTTGGTCGAAAGGTCAAAGAGCTGAAGATGATGTTGTTGATCGAAAGGTCAAAGTGCTGAAGATTGTTGCTGATCGAAGCGGTCAAAGATTGCTGTTGATCGAAGCGGTCAAAGTGTTGATGTTGCTGAAGACTGAAGATTGAAGATGAAGACTACATGATGTTGAAAAGCTTCCAATGATTTATAGATGTGTTTTCCTGATGATGTTGATGATGTCCTCTGTCTCTCTCCTACTATTGCTGTTGTTGATGTTGTTGTAGAATACCCTTCTCATTAAGGGGGAGTGTTGAAATGTTGTAACTTTGAAGAATATTCTATATGTATCTTTTGTGGTCCCTGATGCTCCTACCGAGAGAACCACTTGTATTACTTTGTACCCCGATGCTTCTAATTGGAAGAACTAATAAGAGTCATGAGGTAGTCCCCTCTAATTGTAAAGGTGGGTCATTAGCACACCAGTGTGGTTACTTGAGCCTACATGTGTAACTCGAGCCTATATGATTAACTCGAGCCTACATGTCAGATGAGTTAACTTAAGTGAACAGATGAATATAAATAGAGGTGTGGTGCTCCTCATTTTTGACACACACTCTCACTTGTGTAGCGCATTAGTGGAGAAGAGAAGTAGCTGGAGAAGGAGGAGGATCAGGATTTGATCTCCTTGCTGGTTTTATCTTTTATCTTTTATATTTTTGGGGCATCTATATCGAGGAAGATTTTGCTGGGTTTTTCCCTTTAGGGTTTTCCCAGGATAAATACTTGTGTTCCTTTTGTATGGTTGTGCTTGTCTATCTTTCAGTGATCTTGTTTATATGCTTTTGTTATGAATATGAAATGAAATACTGATGTCTTAGCTAAGCATATGAAATGTTAACAATTCAGCCTAAGTCATCCAATATTTCCCATATTTCCCTTCTCTACTGCACAGTCGCCCGGGCAATGAATTCCCTTCCAGTGTTATTCAGGGGGTGTAGAGAAGAGAGCCAACCCTCTAGTTCTATCTATGAGGCTCCTACAAAACACTAGGTTTTTCAAGAAAACTCCTTCCCACTCCTACACAGTACAAAGAAGAATTACACACATAGCAATAGATACCATTCTTGGGTTTAGGAAAACAATTCAGCCACAAAATTAATTGCCAAAGAGGGTAAGAGAAACCCCTGACAATAATTTTATTTCCCAGGGATGTTTTTGCCCCAACGTGGCCAAAAATGAATTCATCACACCACCATTACAGTGCTCGGCATGGATAAAACATCCTGGAATCTGAGATCAGAGAGGGTAAGTGGTTAAAACATCCCTAGGAGATAAAATCGATTTCATCAAATGTTCATTGGCTTCATGTGGGCAAACATGACCTCCACAGATCACAATAAAATGTGAATCTTCTTTGCCCATGAATTATGAGGACGTTTATGTCATTACAGGAACCAAATGACTTCCATAAACTCCCAAAATGAAAATATTCCTTGACCACTTGCTGAACAACACCAAAAATGGATTTCTGGGCATACAAGATGAAGAAAATAAGAAAAAACATGAAGGTTAAACAACTCCCAAGATTTCCCTGTGTGAGTAAATGAAGAACGTGGGTGTATGGGAAAATGGGCATGCATTTTGGGTGTTTTCTTGCCCCAAAAGTCAAAAATGGGTTTTCCCCAAATTTGAAATTCATGCCCATACTCTTCCCATCCCCATTCAATAACTAACTCAACCACATTTTGGCATAATTTAATGATTGGGGGAAAAGAAAAAATGGGTAGTTGAGGGTTTGATGGGTTCTCTCTTTGACATTTGGCTTTCCCCCAATGACCCAAAGGTTAAATAATTTCCCTCCCTATTCCTTAGGAAAATCATACCCCCATCTCTTTTAATGTTGCATAGACATAGCTAGTTGGGGTTTTTAATTAAAATGCATAATTACATGATGACAAAATTATAATGTGCCAACTAGCACGAAATATACCTTCAGCAACGATTTTAATCGCCAGAACATAAAACGATAAATCAATGGTGGGGATTTTTCCTTTAGATCCACACCATGATTAATTACAATATATACATCATATACATTAATGCAACAGGGTCAAAACCGGGGTGTTACACCAAGTGATATTGCATTAATATAATGTTTTTATTTACAAAAAAAAAATCGATAACATGAAAAAAAGACATGCATTTATGCTCAATGAGATTTTATATAAAGGGCACATTACAATGATAATGGGCTGAAATTGTTTCTTTTCTTTCTTCGTAATTGTAACAAATGCGTTGTTTCTCATCTTTTCAAAACAATCAAAAGAGAAAGGTGGTGATATGTACAATCCATCTATTGATATGACTCTTTATATGGTTGTGAAGGTAAACCCTTGCCTCCTAGTGTTCCCAATATAATTGTTTTCCATTCTAATGTCAAACCTTGTGATTTGTATAGTAGGGGCTCATGCAATATTTAGGGGAGTTTGTTTATGATTTCCTCTAATAGTAGGTGTTATTGGTAATATTTTTGGATTACTTTTGTTAAATGGAGAACCAATGTCATGATAAAAATAATAGTAATGTACATTGGAAGGAGAGGAGGTTTTGTTCCAAACTTGTAGAAAATATTTTGAACATAACCAAGCGCACCATTCACTAATACAACTTAAATGCACAAGTTACATGTCAACATGCCACACTGACCAGGGAATAATAGGACTCCACGTTCCAACTTATCATTGTCATTAGCAGCACTATACTTATGCCTTCTTTGCTCAACAACACAATGCAAAATTGGAGAATTTAAAGATTTCAACATGATCCTATTATGTAGGGTGACCAAATTATTTGTTGTGAACAAATGAATAGTTGAATCAAATAAACTCCTTTCTATTGGAGGTAACCTCATATCAACCCGTGATGTAAGAAGATACCAATCATAAAAATGGGTTATGCATTTCTTATGTTACTTAACAATTGCCAAAAATATGCTTGTTTTGGATTATAATCTTGCTTTCTAAATATTGTATCTAAAGTGACGACAATGTTGAATCCTTTCCACAAAACCTTCCATGTTGTATTTCCTACATACAAAGGATTATCTTTGATAGGAGGAAATTGCAAAATGTCATCAACATGAATGATCGATCTACAACCAAAAGTAGTACATTTGTTATTTGGAAACACTTCTCGTAATCAAGAATCAATCTGATAGATGAGGGATTTCCAAGATGGAGACCCCCTTAAATATTAGGATTGACATAATCCTCATCATTTTGCATCACTTGATATAATATTTTTGTTTCGGTGTTGTAATCGACAGGCTCTGCCCATGGTTTTGCTTGAGATAGATGAGTGGGTACAATTACTTTCTTAACACTTCTCTTCAATTGTATCATGTCTTTGTTTAGCAAAATCAATGTTTTCATCTTTCTTCCCTAGGGTCGACCAACTAATGGAGGGAATGATTTGAATACTTCTTTGGGTTGATGATTTCAAAATAAACTTTCGTTGATATTCCTAGGATAGTTGTCTCAACAACTTTCCATACTCCAATCGGTTCGATTAATCCTTGGTTGGTAAGAATAAGGTATATTCCTGACTCATAGAGTTTTGGTCGGCCCAAATGTTCCCAAGTTGATCGAGTGATGATGTTAGCTTGTGGTCCAAAATTAAGGATAACTTGTCGAAAATAATATCCTTCAATTACTAAGTCAAGAAATGGGTCTACATCATTCTTATCCCTTTGATTTAGTCGACAAATGTTTTTAGTCTCCTTTACTTCATTATTTTTTCTTTTAAGTTCATACATTATGTCTATTAATTTAGCGAATGCTTCTACCTTAGTTAATAATTTAAGCAATTAATTCATATCTATCAGTGAAACTTCGTCACTATCTTCTTGTATGAAGAGTTCTTGAAATATTCTTGCAACGTTATTATATAATTACTTCTATTCACCCAGATTGGGATAATCATCTTTGCTATTAATTTTTGTGATGTGTGGATTGTAAATTCCAGTTTTAGTGCATTATTGTGTTATGATCTACAACTTCTTGGTTTTAACAATATTGAATTTTGTAGCACTAGACAAGACATTAAAATTATTTTTATTTATAACTTTTTCAAGCATGGTTGGGAAATCCTCCGAGTGATCACCAACAACACACTTTGTACATAATTTCATATATGTCTTGCCTTTCCAAGGACAATTTGAAAATGAATGTTCTTCACTAAAGCATGTAAATCACTGAAGTCATTGGTGGGGTCGAGGTCCCTAGCTTCCATTGTTGTTGCCATGACCTTTGAAGCCTCCTCATCAATTGTAGTTTTCTCCTCTCTAGTCATTTCTCTGTCCATAATTGTGGCACTCATTTCTATCATTGTGATCTCTTTGGTCGATATTATTAGTTTCATAGACAACTTGGTAGTTTGCCTTGTTTTTCAAATTCAAAGTGCATTTCGTCATGTGGTATGATTTAGTTTCACAAATGGGAGACCATTTATTTTGTGCATTCTACATGTTATATGAACTTCTTTTTTTCAAATGCAGATCAAACTCTTGACAAATACCACAAAATAGTTTTTTTATGTACAATATGCACATCCTGTCATCAGTCATCATGCCAACATGTAGCTTTTGTGTGTCCTTCTGTTGAACATTTTGAACACCACGGGTTTTCTCCTCTCAGGATGATTTCATGAATGGATCTTTGCATATTTTCTAATTTCTCCTCTAAGTGTCAGTCGACAAAGGTGGTAGGGAAATCATCATCCATCTCTATTTGAAGTTCCTTTTTCATTGCTTGTTCATATGTATTAAAGTCATACAGTTGGATATGCATTCTAATTCTTTATAGTAATCCTACTACAAACCATTATATTAGTAGGGGCTCATCAATTTGGTACTCAATATAACTTAACAACTATTTGAATTTATTTTTCGTACTCTCGAATAGTATTGGTTAACTTATGGGTAATGTATTTTATTTTTTGCAATACCAAGTATTTTTCATCGGGATTTTTAAAGAATGACAATAACTACTGCTTAATTTGACCCTATTTTGCATTTCGTGTTATTTTAGTGTAGTTTAGGTACCGGGTGAGATCTCTTTTGTGCAAATATATTGTGAAATAAATTTGTCATTCCTCATGGTCCATAACATTTTCTTCCCATATTAATTCGCAGACAAACCAGTGTCTTCGGTGATCTTCATCTCCTTCATAAAAGGGGATGTGTCCACTTAGGTGTGCCATATCTGAAGTGATTTCCCAACTACTTGGTGGCGATGGTGGTTTGTCTTTATTATTAGAAAAACATACCATTTGTTCTTCAAAAGGTACAACTACTATCTCCTAATGTGGGTTGATATTACTATGCACTTCTTTATTTTCTTGTTCTAGAATGACTAAATCATCGGGTCTTTTAATGTCGAATGAATGTTCGTATTCTTCTACAAATTTTGTGTACAACCAGGAAAAGTTTGCTTGTTCTCATGGTGCTATATTTCTTGTCGGGTTGTTCTATTAACTTGAAGATTCACTCAATGATGGAATTGTATGGAGGGTTCTCCCTTGTAGTCTGAATAGAATACATGGAAGATTATATTAGAATACTCAAGTTGAAAGGTGATCCAATTCCATTCCCATGGTCTGTGGATCAATAGTTGATATGATTCATTTCCTTCACAATCTCATCAGATCCATATTCTATACTGACCATCATGAAGTCCCAAATCTTATTCAATGATTTCTTGCACTCTAGAACCATGAGTTAACTACATCGGTGAATTTGGAGTTATAACCTTAAGTACTGTTACTTTGAGAGCTCTACCATGCTAAATCAATAGATTTTCATCCATAGGCAACAATGGCTCATCAACGCCCTCAAATTGCAAAATATCAGCTCGAATCAGGCGAATTTCCTGCCTCACTTGTTTTCATACCCAACTTTCGTCCTTTCTAGGACATATTGGCTTTCTCCCATATCTCCTATTGCTACTTTCTCTACTTTTCTTGCTCAATTTTCTACAGATTTGGAGAGCTCTTATGCCTTGCCATTATTTCTTTGTTGATTTTTGTGACTTCTTCATGCTGGCCATATTTTATTTTATGTATCTAACATCTATTCCATCTTACATGTGATCAAATACCCCCCCATGGTTGACTTGAAATCTCTTAAGAAACTAGTGTGGAAGGAGAATTCATTTTATCAAGAAATGTTTCCACTCTCGTTCTTGCATGAACTTATCCCATTGTTTCTGCATTTTTGTCCAATTTGAGTTTGGAAGAGGTAGTATGAAAAGTGGTGATGTCTCAATGATATGTCATACACCTTTTTCAATCGAGAGTTTGAATAGAAGTGTCAGTAATGAGTATAGAATTTATTAAGTTAGGTCATTGTAAAATCTTTTTTCGACATCGTCTATAGAAAATAACTCTTCAATTGCACGTTCTTGGCAGAAATCGCCAGTAAGATTTTTCACCATTTACAGATATTTTGTCATCCTCCATCGATTTTTTTTAGAGAATTTTTTTATATCTTTCATTCTATGGTCTTCTCATCAAGAAACTTCATGAGTGTGCATGGAAAAACCTTAACAAACTTCTCATATGTTTCAAAGATAAACTTTTCTCTCTCTTAAGCAATAGTTAACTTGTTTCTTCTATCATAATTTTGTAATTAATTCACTATCTTTATTTTCCACCATTCTATGATTTCTTGCTATGTTATCATCTGATCATACTTATTGTCATCTCATGGATGTACCATTGGAAACAAAACCAATGTTGTAGTCACTCAATTCACATAGTTACTAGTAATACATCATACAAGATCACACAAGTATTCATAAGATATAATATATGCAACACAAATTAATGGAGATAGAAGCAACAAGTTTTATATTACTCAACAAAGACCTTAAAAAGTGTATACAAAATATATATTGGAGGATCCTAGTCGATTAGCCGACTAAGTCCTCCGATCGGCTACTTGTCGATCCCGAATTGTCAGCACATACTTGTCGGTCAATTAAGTTGACAAGACCATTATGTAAATAATTGTAAATTGTATAAGTATAGGCTAGAGAGCCATATATGAGACAGAATGTAATATTTCTTTTTTATACACTTTGTATGGTCTTTGATGAGTTATATGAGACTTGTTGCTTTTACCTCCATTACTTTCTCTTGTATATATTATAGCTTGTGAATACTTGTGTGATCTTCTATGATGTATTATTGGTAACTATGTGACCTGTGTGACTACAACATTGGTTCCATTTCTAGTAGTACATCCATGAGATGACCTTAAGTATGAACAAATGATAACAGAGAAAGAAATTAGAGAATGATGGAACAGGAATATAGAGAATTACTTACAAAATTATGCTAGAAGAAACAAGTTATCTATTTCTCAAGCGAGATAGAATTTTTTCTCTGAAAGACATGAGAAGTTTGTTGAGGTTGTTCCATGCACACTAAAGAAGTTATTTAATAAGAATACCAAAGAATGAAAGAGATAAAATAAATCCCTCAAAATTAATCAACAAAGGATGACCAAATATCTGTGAATGGTGTGAAAAGCGTGCTGATTCTTTCTACCAAGAACGTACAATTAAAGAGTGAGTCTCTATAAACGACGTTCAGAAAATAGTTTATAACGAAGTGACTTAACAATTTCTTTGTGCACTATTGACACTGTTGTTCGAATTCCTGGTTGAAAAAGGTGTAGGACATATCATCAAGCCACGACCACTTTTACTACCACCTATTCCAAATTCAAATTGATCGCAAAAGAAGAAAGAGTGGGAGAAGTTCCTGTAGAACGAGAGTGGTAAGATTTCTAAAAAAATTAATTGTCCTGCCACCCTAGTGATGTAAGATATTTTGGGTCAACAATGGGAGGGTAGCAGATTGTGTGTCGAATGGAATAGGTGATAGATAAATAAAATAAAATATGACCAACACAAGAAGGTCACAAAAAATCAACAAATAAAGAATGGAAAGCCATAAGACCTCTTCATATCTATATAAAATTGAGCAAGAAAATCAAATAAAGAGGCGAGAGGAGATAAGGAAACAAGCCAATATGTCCCAGAAAACTTGAAAGTTGGCTATGGATATTATAAATGAGGAAAGAGAATCTCCTGATTCGATCCAAGATCGACAAGTTGAGGGTGTTGATGAGACATTGTCACCTATGGATTAATATCAATGGATTGAGCATGGTAGAGATCTCCAAGTAACAATACCTAAGGTTATAACTAAAAATTAGCCACTACATTTAACTCATGGCACCAAGGTACAAGAAATTGTTGAACAATATTTGAGACTTTGTGTTGGTTAGTATGGCATATGGAGCCGATGAGATAGAGAAGGAAATGAATAAGGCCGACTATTGATCCACTAAGAACAAGAAGGGAATTGGATCACTTTTTATCCTAAGTATTGTAAAAGAGTCTTCCATCTATTCTATTCATACCGTGGAGGAGGACCCCCAACCACTTCCAACATTGACTGAGTCATTGAGTTAGTCAGACAAACCGACAAGAAATATAGGACATGAGAACACACTAACTTTTCCTAGTTGTCAACCGAATTTATAGGAGAGTATGAAAATCCATCTAACAACAGAATACCTAACGATTTAGTCATCCAAGAACAAGATAACATAGAGCGTGCATTAGAACTATCAACTCTCATAAGGAAATAGTAGTTGTACCTATTGATGACCAAAAGTATACATTTCTAACAATAGAGACAACCCACCATCACCACTAAGTAGCTGGGAAATCACTTTAGATATGGCACACCTAACTGGACACATTCCCTTCTATGAAGCACATGAATATCCTCAAAGACACTAGTTTTTCTGTGAATCAATATGGGAAGAAAATGTTGTGTCCAGTAAGGAACATCAAATGACACATTTTTGGATCCTTGCACAAAAGAGACCTCACCTAGTACATGAATTACACTAAAAGAATACCAAATGAAAACAAACAACAAATTAAGCAGTAGTTCTTGTCGTTCTTTAATCTCTCGACAGGAAATATCTGAAAGCAAAAAAATTCAAAGACAATACATAGAAACCAACTGAGATTGTTCAAGAATACGACAAGAAATGTAAATATTTTCCAAGTTAGGTTGATTACCATATTGAGTATCTGTTGCTAATACAATGGTTTGTAGCAGGATTGCTGCAAAGAATGATAATGCATATCCGGTTGCATGACTTTAATACATATGAAGAAGCATTAAAGAAATATCTACAAATAGAGATGGATGATGATTACCTGACTGCATATGTCGATCGATGTGTAGAGGAAAAATTAGAAAGCATGAAAATATCCATTTGTGAAATCAACCTAAGAGGAGTAGACATGTGTTGTTCAAAATGGTTGACAGAAGGGCACACACAAGAAACATGTCAGCATGGTGACCATCAACAGGATGTGCGTATTGTGCATACACAATTATTTTGTGATATTTTTCAAGAATATGATTTGGACTTGAAAAAATAATCCCCATATAGTATGAAGAATGTGTAACATAAATTGTTTTGCATTTGTGAAACTAAAACAGACAACATGGTGGAATGCGCTTTGAATTTTAAAAAATAGAAAAACTATCATGTTGTCTATCAGACTAACACTGTAGACAAGATAGATCGCAAGGATAGAAATGATCGCCATTGTGGAAATGAATGATGGAGGATAGAATGATTGGAGAGGCGAGAACTACAACTGATCAGGAGGATTCAATGGTAGGGGTGAAACAATGGAAGTCGGGGACCTTGACCTCGCCAACTAATTCAATGATTTACATGATTTAGTGAAGAACATCTCTTTACAAACTGTCCTTGGAAAGACATGACATATTTGAATTTTTGTACATAGTGTGGGGTTGGTGATCACTCTTTGCAGGATTTCCAAACCATGCTGGAAAAATTATAAATAAAAATAATGTTAATGTCTTGTCTAGTGTTCCCAAATATGATATTGTTAAAACCAAGAATTTTTAAATTGTAACATGATAAGGCACTAAAAATGAAATTGACAATCGACACATCACCCAATTGAAAAACACAGATGATTATCCCAACCCAACTAAACATAAGCAATTGTATATTATAACACTACAAGAATATTTCAAGAACTCACTTCACACAAATATATTAATGATGAAGTTTGGCATAAACATATTACTGAATTTCTTAAAACAATAACTAAGGAAGAATAAAACTCTAAATTAATAGACATAATGTATGAAATTAAAAGCAAAAATGATAAAGGAAAGAAGACCAAAAATATTTATCAACTGAATCGAAGGGATAAGAATCATGCTAACCCACTTGTTGACTTAAAAATGTAAGGATATTGTGTTTGACATGTTGTCCTTGATTTTGGATCACAAGATAACATTATGACCCAAGAAACTTGTGAATGTCCGGGCCGACCAAAACTTTATGAATCAAGTATATACCTAAAACTTGTTGACCAAGTATTAATCGAACCACTTGGAGTATGGAAAAATGTCAAGACAAATATCATGGGAATATAAACAAAAGTTTATTTCAATATCATCAAACCCAAGGAAGGATCCAATTCATTCCCTGCCTTAGTTGGTCGACGCCAGGGAAGAAATATGAAAGCATTGATTTCCCTTGACAAAGAAAAGATAAAACTGAAGGGCAATGGAAAGAAAGTAATTGTACCCATTCATCCATCCTAAGGAAAACCATGGGAATAACCTATCGATGATGAAGCCAACATCTGATGATTATATCAAGTGATGCAAAGTAATGAGGATTATGTCGAGCCTAATAGTCAAGGGGAGCTCTATCTCGAAAACCCATCATCCGTTGGATATAATTCAGACGTTAAAATTTACAACTGGAATATGGAAAATTATGAAGCTCAAGCATGAGACAACTAGAAAATTGAAGTTGTCCCTAAGAAAAAGGTACAATACTATTACACTATTTCCATCATTCTGAAAATTTTTAAAAGGAAAATCATAGAATATCAGACACTTGCACCTATGAAAAACGTGTTGTCGGGTGTCCCTCGAGTCAGATATAAATAACAAGAGTCTTATGCATTTCATATCGGTGAAGTATCAAAAAACATAGGAGAGCAAGTTTGACTTCAAAGCCTAGTTGAAACTTTCACTATACAAGTTGCATGTTGGTGGGACACACACTACTCATGAATTTAGAGATGGTCCATAGTGTCGGCATATTTTGTCAAGAGATTTGGCGAAAGGAAACCCACCCAAGAAAAAATACCAACATTCACTAAAGGAAAATATCTATTAAAGCACATCGACATATATGAGAAATAATGGAAAATACTTAGATATAGAGATGAGAGAATATGGCTGCATCTATTCCCCAACACACTTGATGATTTACCTAATAAATGGTATAAAATGGAAGAAACTCGAGGTGAAACCTTCAACTGACAGGAAATTTGAGAGAATTTGATTAAATATTTTTCCTTTATTCCATAAGACGACTCATTAAAATATGCAAGTGATTAGATAACAAAATTTCTACAACCGAAAACTAGCAAAATCTCGACAAGTCTTCCACAAGTGGATAACCCACAGATTTCCACATGTAATAACATTCAATCGACGAAAATTCAGTATTCTCCAAGTCTGAATATAGAAAAAGATAATACTAAAGGAAAAAGTTTCAGATGAAAAAAAAAACTTCCGGTCACTTCAAAACCCGTGAGACCTATTTTTAAGATAGAGTTGACAATGAAGGATGAACCAGAAAGGATGACTACATAAGATTTTCCATAGGAATTTACAAATTTTAAGGAAGGAAAAAAATATATTAACGAAAAGAAATCACCATAGTGTATGGATGAACTACTTAAATTGAAATAAGTCAATATATCCAATGATGAGAAACCGAAAATGGAAAAAATTCACAATTATTGGACTAAGGAACAAACAATAGAAATCACAAGCTTGTTAAAATAATTTCAAGATGTCTTTCCCAGAGATAATAAAGATTTGAAGGGACTTGTACTATATATGGGATAAATGAAAATCTACATTAATCCAAATGCCAAACCTAACCCTACAATTGGCACATAAATATAAATACATTGTTAAGAAAAAATTGACAACATGCTCGCAATTGGAATTATCTACCTTGTCGACCAAGTCGAATGGGAATTCCCAATGGTATTACAACTAAAGAAACATGACTCGAAAGGACTTTGAATAAATGCTTACTTCATAGAACTTAATAAAGTAATGCTAACAAATCCATTCCCAACACCCTTCGATGCTAAGATCATCAATGAAGTTGCATTCCATGAATGTTACTCGTTCACCGATGAATTTTTTGGTTATAATCAAATTTCCATTGCAAAAGAATATCAGCATAAAATGACATTTTCAGTTAATTTGGATCATTTTCCTATAGATTAGTGCCATCCATATTGAAAAATGCACTAGTTGTCTTTGAATTGTCGTTAAAGCATTCCAAAAATGCATATATAAAATTATGGTTGTCTACTTTGACAATTGAACTATCTATTCTATGATCAAAGACAATTATAAGTGGTTAATATTGATGTGGGAAAGATGTTGTCAAATACAATTATATCTAAACATTAAGAAGTGTATATTCATGACACCAATTAGAATTTTGCTTGAGCATGTTGTTTGAAAATAATGCATAAAAGTGAATTTCACAAAAATAAAAGTTAATCTTGATTTAAAACCACTAGTCAATCCAAAACAAGTTAGAATATTATTGGGACATACAGTTTATTAATGGAAATATATACATCATTACTCTGACATGACATATCAACTTGAAGAATTACTAAGATAAAATCAAGAATTCAAATGGATAAACAAATGTAGTACTTCGTTTGACTTGCTGAAACAAAAGCTAGTTGAAGATCCTATACTTTGATTCCCTAAATTTTCTATAAAGTTTCATGTAAACAATGACACATTAGGAATAGTAGTTAGATCTATTTTGACACATCCTAGAGAGGATGGAATGGATTATCTGAATGCGTATAGAATCATAAAGTTGAACAAGGAAGAAAGTAATTATTCAATAACATAAAAATAAGAATTAGGGATCATATTCTCTCTTCATAAATATCAAGATTGTAACCTAGATAATCCATTTTTATTCTATACTGGTCATCAAACACTGAAATACTTAGTCAATAAGCCTCTACACCATGGTTGAATTTGTTGGTGGCTATTGCTATTTCAAGAATTTGAATTTGAAGTGATTGTTCGACCAGGGAAAACAAATCTCGGTCTTGACCATCTATCAAGAATTGAAATTGGAGAAGAACCAACATGAATTGATGATGACATACTAGATGCACATTTATTTAGAGTGGAAGCAGTACCAGCAAAATTGGAAGAAATTGGAAAATTCCTAGAAAATGGACAAGCACTAGAAGGGACTTTAGAAAAGAAGAAGAAAAGTATGGCCATGAAACCTTCCCCATATACATTAATGAATGGATTTTTATATAATCACAAGAGGGAAAGCATCATGGATGAATCACACAATGGAATTGCAGGAGGACACTATCAAGCCGACACAACTACGATAAAAATTCAACATTCTAGTTTGTGGTGGCCGACAATACACAAATATTGTCAAAATTTTGTAAGCAACTGCGACAAATGTCAAATATTGTTTCGACCTATACTAAGTACCGAAATTCCTTTGATATTGGTAAATCCAATTCTACCCTTTGAAATTTGGGAAATTGACTTTGTCGGTCCATTCCTAGTCCTTGGGTAATAAAAATGATCTATATACATTATCACAACTATCAAGTATGTCACAAAATGGGACGAGGTCGAACTTGTCGAAGCCTGCACAAGTGAAGTAGTAGTGAAGTTCATCTATGAAAATATTGTTACATGATTTGTATGCCCACTAACGTTAATCAACGATCAAGGTTCCCACTTTGTTAACACGACAATATCAATACTAACAGAAGATTTTTTGATTGACCATTGGAAAAGCACAACATATCTTCCATAATCCAATGGTGTAATAGAATCCTACAACAAAACTTTTGCTAAAGTTCTAACTAAAAGATGCAACATCGAAAAAGATGACTAGGGAGACAGAATACTAGTGGTACTATGGGCATATCAGACAGTGTATAAAAGGTTGGCATTCCAGACGCCATTTAAAATATTACATGGGAAATAAGTTGTTGTACCCTTTCACTTCTCACAACAGACACTAGTAATAGCAGAATTTATAGATATCAATATCAAGCATTCTAAGGAAGACATATTATTTCAACTCTCAAAATTAGAAGAACATTGTCAACTAGCAATTCACCATTAAGAAGTTCATAAGCAATGGTAGAAGGTGTGGCATGATAAAAACATAAAAAATAAGGACATATCATTCGGGGATCTTCTACCTCTCTATCATATCTGGATCAAAGGAAACGCAAATAAACTACACATTGCACGGTTAGGAATGTATATAGTGGAGTAATTCAATGCCAATGGATCAGTTCATTTAAAAACACTACAAAAAAATGTACTCAAAAAACTCGTAAATGGTGCACAATTAAACGTTATAGAGAATCATAAAAGGAACAAAGTCAACTAATGGACGTATCACCATTGGTTGACTGAAATGCCCAAGTTTCAAATGTTTCTTCTAATTATAATTATCTTAATTCTCATGTATTTAAGTATGAGTTTGAAATTTTAATGAAAAGTAGTTATGAGTAGATAGTATAAAAAGGTAACTAAGACACAAGTATTGGTAGGTTCAACATGACAATAGACTAGGGGGTATCACAACCAACGACAATGCAAGAAATCATACACATAGAATACCACCAGGAATAACAGACCAATGAAGGGAAAAAGACTGATGGAGTGAATGTGATTGATAAGGAGATTCCAGTCGATAGGAACCCAACTGACAAGAATTTAGCTGATGATAAACCAATGGATGAAACACACCAAAACATTAAGGAATCCTATCGAAATAAAGAAACCAAACCAACGAGCGGTAAAAAGTACAAATAAATGATGAATTCCAACGTATGGAGCACAAAAGATGACATGTATCAAAAATAGCATTGATGAACTGTGAATCAAGTAATGAGCATTAAATATCTCTACCAATGCTGCATTTAATATATTCACCCACAATGACCATCCCTATGCATGGAATTCCTACTTTAAATAAAACAGTTGAAGAAACATGGGCATTATTTTTCCAAGAGCTAGAGCAACAGAACTCAGAACCAACGGATTTGATACTAGAATACATCCATGCTACAAAACCAGTTGTCAAAATGGTACCAAATAAGTCGCAACCCACCACCTGATCCGCATCCACAAAAATACGACGACTGAAAGAGGAAAATACACCATTAAAAATAAGATTACAGAATATATGGAATGCCAAAATCGAACAATAACAATGGAAGAGAACATGGAACAAAATCAAAGAGTGGGGAAAGGACTCCCATGAAATATGGAAGGAATAAGCATTGAGGATACACTCAACAAAACTACTGACTTACATGAATGCACCCCTGCTCAAGAACTTCAGAAGATTAAAATATTTAATCACATAGTTTGTAGTCAGTCGGTACCATAGAGGAAAGTTCTACATTGACATACTGATTGAAATTAATGGCACCCTCATTGAAAAAATCATGGGTTTGTATAACAAAGAATATGTTGTACCAACCAGAGTAAACCATGCTTTAGTCCAAGAATTCACAAAAACACAATTAGAAAAAAAACTCCCAAGGGCTTGTTATCAAACACATCCAGTATGAAACTTATCAAATTATCTCAAAGATTCTATCGACTGGCTTGACCACCTTTGGTCGAGGATTATATATAAGCTTGAGATGCTTGAAGATGTCCAAAACATTATAGAACGAGCAAAATTATACAAATGGGATGAGCACATGGTATAAATTATTTAGGTTGTCTATGAAAAGTGTCAAGAGGAAAGAGAAATAATCATATTTCCATGTCTGATTGTTTCGATTAATATGACATACTTCTAACCTTCTCGTGATAAGGATTTCACAGCCAACAAAGGACCAATTATGTACAATTTCAAGTCTTTCACACCACATGTATTTTTATTAGGAGAGACAATAACCAAAATTTTGTCAAACAACTGGTTCCAGGAACTCAAAGTTAAAACATCCAGATAGCGGATCTCACAAAATATCCGTTGAATCCTACCACCGACGACAGACATCCAACTTACACTCGACAATACCAGTATATAGCACTTACAAGGAACAAATAGAGTAGTGTAGGAACACAACCGTTACCCATATATTGGCCAATTAGTCATCGAGTTATCCCGACAAACAAACATAGTCATACCAATTTCAGAGAAAGCAATATTAAAGAACCAAGAAATTATCAAACCGCTCATAGATGCAGAAAAATAAGAAGAATATGAGGTCCTCCTCTACATAGATACATTTATGATGACAACAGAGCAAATTATTGAGACAAGCCCTTTGGGGATTGCAATGATGCCTCATCCAAATTCACCTAGTTGGTCATAAGACAACCCCTAGTCAGAGCAACTACCATTAAAGTATGAACTAACTAAAGAGAACATTGTCTCAATTACCGATGAAATATTCAAAACTCGACAAACCAGAAGACCCAAAACAATAAGCAAGGAAAAAAAAATTAGCCTTGCAGGAGCCGACTAAAGAAGAAAATCATGAATTGTATGATCAAGCAACGCAGGTATTAGAAGACACTAACCATAGTAATATCCCCATATCTTAACAAATTGATAAATTGATTTTAGAAGAAGAAGTCCGACAACCATCTGGTTAAGAAAGAAACAAAGTGAAGTTTGTTGAATCCCTACATGTCGACCTCATGCAAACATACCCATCATTATCGCCAACTGTTATCATCGATTAAATTGAAAACCTAACTGACTTGATCAAATTTGAAGCCACCCACTCCTCACCCATCATCCCATTACTAAGCCAAAATGCCCCCCTCCAAATTCGTGAACATGTCCAATTTCAAATCCAAAACAATATTGAACTCCATGAATTCATGAGCCAACTACCATCCATCATACCCAACTAGGAAAAAATCATCATAAAGAAACCAATATTGGCCACACAAAGGCAAGGAATTTTCTTACTCCCTCTAGGAAGCCACATCCCATAGCAAACCCCTTCACAACAAAAAATTGTTGCGTATGCTACCACAACCATGGAAATATATCCCGATCCTAAAGGAGAAATCATGTATGCTGAAAGCAGAACCATAAATTTCATTCCCCCACCTTCTTCGACTCTTTCCCATGTCGACTTTTCTATCTTGACTAACATACCAAACTTTACTGCTCTAAAAGCACCGAAAAATTCATCATTGACCTTTCAACCTGCATCCACTGAGCTTGTAAACCCTCTAAGAGAAGTTCCCAAACAAAAAAACTGACAAAAGAAACTATCCCACCACCTATCGACACATTAGAAGTACCTCCAACCCCTCAAGTTGATCAAAATAAATTAGCCTCTCCTCCTCTTGACAAAACGATGTATGTGGCAGAAACAAAAACTGAACAAGAACACCATCAACAACATAATGAACCAGACAAGGATCCAAATGTATAACAAGAAAAAGTTGATGTAGACAAAAATGTTGAGAATGAGTTAGAGAAAAATAAAGAAATGGAACAAGAAAGAAAAATGAACAAAAAATAAAGATAAAGAAAGGAAAGAGAGAAGAGGAAAAGGCAATAACAATAGCACCAACAACTCCAGAATCAACCCAAACTTATAGTACATATAGATCAGTTTGGTTCTATCTGTACATTCAATTTAGCACAATCTAATGATGTCAAACTTGACTTCCTCTCATATGCAGTTACAAGAGAACAAATAAAAAGACATACATCTAACAAGGATCACATAAAGGCACTGAAAGATGAGAAAACTACATTCTTGGCCAAGTGTGAAGAACTAGTGTAGCAGGTCTTACCACATCAAGCATCAACTCTAGAGTAGAATCCCATCGGAAACACTTATAAACTTTTTGAAGCTATCATGTCATCTCTTCAAGAAAATATGACCAAATACCGAAAAACCTAATAGAAAGAAACATAGATTTTGATGCCAAACCAATACACAACATTTGTAGCAAACCAAAGTCATATGGAACACTATGTCTAGGAGGCCGAGACAACCACAAACATTATGATAAATTGGTACACATATTATGGAAAATTATTTGGAGAAATGCAACAAGCAAGAGAGAAAATAAAAAACATCAAGCAACAAATTCAAGAAGCAAATGAAAATTTAGTACAAATATTAGAAGATTAGATTTCCATGGAAATTAAGAGGCTTGCAAGTTTAGAAAAGAAGGAGGAACAGTGGATATCCCAAGCAATATATACACTAATAAAAATTGACCAAAGTATTCCACAGCTCCATCAATGGTTATCAGCTGCTAATGGCCACCTTGACCTTCTGGGCGAAACTATGAGCAATATTCAATACTGACCTTTTGCAGAAAATGGAAATCCTTTCATCACTCACTGCTCTGACCATCGACATTCAAAATTCCTTACATTCTTGGGAATATTTTCAACACCATTTGACGAGATCTACCAAATAAATTTTCAAATTTTGTTCTAGCCACTGGTCAACTATCAGTACCTCTGATACTCAATCGATATAGAATATCAAGAAATATTAATCAGTAGACAAAATTTGCTTCCTCCAATAGTTTGGACATATCCTTACTCTCTTCGAGACAAAGAATCATTTTGTTGGTGGGGGAGATGTTGGAGAATCGTAGTTGGTTAGCAAACTAAGTCTTCTAACTGACAACTTGTTCGTCCCGAATTGTTGGCACATACTTGTTGGTCAGTTAATCTGAAAAGGACATTATGTAACCAATTGTAAATTGAATAAGTATAGGCTAGAGAGTCAGATATGAGAATAATGCAATAGATATTTTCTTTACACTTTGTATGGTCTTTGTTGAGTAATATAAGACTTGTTTGTTCTATTTCCATTACTTTTCCTTGTATATATTATATCTTGTGAATACTTGTGTGATCTTGTATGCTACGTTATTGGTAACTTTGTAACCTTTGTAACTACAACAAGATTAATTACATTTTGTCTCATATTCGGCTCTCCAACGTATACTTATACAATTGACAATTCGTTTCATAAGGATTTTGTAGGCTAAACCAACCGGCAAGTATGTGTAGTCAAGTTGGGACTGGAAAGTAGTCGATTGGAGGGCCTAGTCAGCTAACTGACTAAGATCCTCCAACAAGAAGAATAACATGAAGGTTGAGAGTATAAATTAATCGTCTCAAACCCTTTAATGTTTTCATCATTATTCCTTGTTTCTTCAATTTCATAATAAAAATATTGGAGCTTGTTGGACACATCAATTGGTATTTTAGGAAGAGAAGCAATTGAATTCATGTCGATTTCAACATTCCTATATTATTTGTTCATTTCAATTTTTTATCGCAATGCATCGATAACTAGTGATATTTTAAGATAACGACTATAATAGTTATATTATGCACTATGTCTCATGATCATTATGATGTCAATATCTTCGACGCGTCCTAGAAGGATTTTGCAATAATTGAAATATCTCGTGGAAATATAATGGTGTGGCCACTATATTATATTTCCCAACATGAGCATGTGTCACTTGTAATATTATATTAAACTGTGCTATTAACATCTCCTCTACTTGGGTAAGTACTCTCATGACATGAGGTTGTTCACCAGGATCCATGTTATTCCAATAATAGAAAAGATGGGAACTTCAGTCATTCTTACACCCTTTACAAATAGAACCATCATATTGTCTTCTAACGTGTATTCCATGATAATATTCATGACAAAAATAACACATTGACATAATATGCAAGGCGTCAATCCTAGCCTGAAATATTTTATGAACTACAAGCATGTTTCTATCAAGAGGTTGGAGAACATATGCATTGTGTCTATCAAAGTGAAATCTAGAACAATGGCTTGGTTGAGGAAGAATGGTTTCACTACTTCCAACATTTCCTTGTCTAAAACTTGTGGATGGAATTTGTCCAAGTTGATTGCATATAATGGTCTCTTCGAAAGGGAAAATATTAGGGAGATCAATGAAAAAATAAAAAAATGTAGAAAATAACAAGTAGAAATGAAAAGAAAGAAAGAAATAGTTTACATAAGAAATTTACATTTTCTTTCCAATTTGAAGGTCTTGGTTGAATTAGAGAATGGTAATTAAATGGTCCTTCTTCAGTTTGAACATTGGTTCTTGGAAGACACTGGAATCCCTTTTGAACTGGACTGGAAAGACCACTTCCCTGCTAGCAAGGGGAATAAAAAAAGGATCAAAATTTAAGGAAATGTTTAAGAACGATGAACTATTTCATGAAGTATTATGAAATTCAAGGAAATTATTAAGAACGATGAACTATTATTAACTATTTTTCAAGATTCAATATGCATGTTTCTTTTACTACCTTAGTTATTCCAAGTGAAATAGTGTGAGGGATATCCAGTTGAGATTGTTGGATCACATCATGTGCATCACCACGTTGCAAAATAGCAACCAAATCTACAAGCATATTGGTATCGCCCCAAAAATTCAGATGTAACTACTTATCGAGGAACACCAATATCTAGAATGTGAATGATTTTCATTATTGGTTCATGGTCGCAGGTTTGATTTGCATAGATAGAAGACTATGGATTTTCATTTGCACTGAGTTTTTATTTGTATCCATGTTATGTGTTAGAAAACAAGATTGCAGAACAATATCATAAAAAAATGAAGAAGTAAAGTACATAAACACAATAAAATAGATACACCAATGTAATGTGGTTCACCCAAGAAGGGCTACGTCGACACATAAATTGCTAGTCCTTTCAATTAAATATTCCAGTAAAATGATGAGATAAATTACATCGCATTCGCTACAACTTACTATTCGCTCTCTCTCACAATCTCATTTTTCACAATACAATTCACACCCATAATATAGTTCCTCATAAAAAATAGGGTTTCCTTCTAGGGATAAAATTCTAACGTTAATTTTTACCATCAGATGTGAGATCTAATAAATGACTCATATTGAATATGAAATTAAAACATTTTACAAGGAAATTTTCACCATATTTCAACAGAAAAAAATGGATAAAAAACATGGCCATTTTTTTTCTTAGGGGATCCCGCCCCTAAACCCCCTGGAACTCTCAGGATAGGGGCCTCGACAAGTCCCCAAGACCCCCCTTATGCTCATTGTTCAAGAGTTCAAACAAAATTGAAATAATAATTGTGCTCCATACCTAACAATCTCCCACTTGGAGACTGATGATAAACATCCCACCGCTGCTACACTTGTTGGACTATGCTCTAGAACATGGACCTGGAAATTTGTCATCTTCACCTTCATGCTTGAAATCCAAATGAAATTGAGTAGAAACTTAGTTTCTCTCTAGTTACAACCTTTGACAATGTGTCTTCTGGATTCCGGCTAAGATGTATCTTTAAAAACTTCAACAATTCATCTTCCAGAATATATTGTATGAAATAGTACTTGATTTGTATATATTTAGTATTAGAACATAAAGGTGATTTATTTGCAAGATGAATGGCACTCTAGTGTGACTGTGCAACTTTATATTCTCTCGCTTTTTACCCAATTCCTCCATGAAACCCTATAGCAAATTCATCTCTTTACTAGCTTTTGTAGCATCAACATACTTTGATTTTGTAGTTGAAAGTGAAACAGCCTTTTGCAATTTTGAAATCTAACTTATTGTTGTTCCAACTACAGTAAAGGCTTACCTTGTGGCTCCCATGTTTCTATATTTATCACCTACCATATCTGCATCAACATATCCTTGTACAGTAATATCTGAAACTCCAAAACATAATGCATGAGTAGAAGTACCTATCAAATACATGAGAATCCACCTTACTTCCTTCTAATGCTATTTACCTATATTGTTCATACACCTACTCAAAACTCCAACTGCATGTGCAATAGTTGGTCTTGTGAAGACCATGGCATACATAAAGTTGGCAACTGCTGATAAATAAGGAATCTTAGACATGTATTGTATCTTCTCTTATGTCTTGGGACACATGTGCTTACTTAGTTTAAAATTATTGGCAAAAGGTGTACTAACTGGTTTTGCATCCTACATTCTAAACCTCTCCAACACCTTTTCTATGTACTCACCCTAAGACAATGTCAATTTATGATTCTTTATCTCTCTTGTTATTTTCATACCAAGGATTTTCTTTGAAACACCCAAATCCTTCATCACAAATGAACTAGATAATTTCCTTTTGAGCACATTTATATCCTTCATGTTATATCTTGAAACAATCATGTCATCCACATACAATAACAAGATAATATATCTTCCATTATCTACATTCTTGAAATAAACATAGTGTTCAAAATGACATATATTATAACCTTGTTCTTCCATAAAAGTGTCAAATTTTAAATACCATTTCCTTAGAGCTTGCTTCAGGACATGCAAGATCTTCTTCAACCTACATACTAAATTATCCATACCTTTAACCTCATACCCATGTGGATGCTCCATATAAATATTTTCCTCCAAATATCGATGGAGAAAATTTTCTTTTACATTTAACTATTCAAGATGCAAATATTCTATCACCATTAGACTTAAAATAGTTCTAATTTAAGTCATTTTAACAACAAGAGAAAATAGTTATTCAAAATATATACCTTTATTTTGTGCAAAACCCTTTATAACAAGTCTGACCTTGTAATGCTTATTTCCTCCTTCTTCTTACTTCAACCTGTAAACCCATTTATTCTGCAAAGCTCTTTTACCTATAGAAAATTGAACCAAATCTTGTGTTCAGTTTCTCACCAATGACTCCATATCCTCATTCATGCCTTGCTCCCACTTCTTTCTAGTTTACACCTGCATTTCTTCTTCAACATTTTGGTTCACCGAATTTAGTCATCAATAAATAATATAGTGAAGGAGCGTACTATTTGAAAAGTCTACAAAACCTGGTATACTTCTAGCACTTACTGTAGTTTGAAGTACCTGATGTTGTTCTTGATTTTTGGGCACCTTTGGAACTTCATTTTCTTTGATTTCATCAAGCACTGTGTACTCTTTGTTTTCCTTTTTCTATTTATTTCCTTGCAGATGATATTTATACATGAACTTTTTCATTGAATACCACATCTCTACTCCTAATGATTTTTTTATTTTCATAATCCCATAAATGATAACCAAAATCATCAACCTCTTATCCAATAAAGGTACACTTCTGGGATTTAGTCTCAACATTTGTTCTATTTTCTTTATCAATATGGACAAATTCTTCACAACCAAAAGTTCTCATAAATGAGTAGTTCACCTTTTAACCTGCCCATGCCTTTTATCGAATCCCACCATCCAAAGCACTTGAATTCCCTCTATTTATTAAGTAAACAATAGTATCTATGACATATGCTCAAAACTATAAGGGAAACCATGAATGCAATCTCATACACCTTGGACACTCCATGATTGTTTTGTTCATCCTTTCTGACACACCATTTTCATGCAATGTTCCTAGAATAGTCCTCTCTCTACGAATCCCATGGTATGAACAATAGATATCAAATTCCTTGCCAACATATTAACCTACATTACCATATATGATATACTTTAACCCTTTCCTTTTCTCATTCTCAACCAAATATTTCCATTTCTTAAAAGTAACAAACACATCAGATTTATGTCTAATGCAATAAACCCATATTTTTCTAGTTCCATCATTAATAAAAGTAACATAATAATGAGAGTGAGAAAGAGATTGTACCTAATGCATTCCCCATGAATTTGTATGCATAAGCTCTAAATTTTCACTAATCTTTTGCCTCCCAACTCTGAGAAATATGACACTCTTTTGTTTTCCATAAACACAATTCTCACAGAATTCTAAACTTACATGCTTCAGGTTTGGCATCAACTTCCTTAATTGGTGAATGTACATCCCATTCTCACTCATGTGGCCAAGCCTATGATTCCACAATGATGTATCTATTTCTGTGGAAGCTACATAGTTATAAGAATCAGTATTATGAGGACATAAATACAATGTACCTATCCTATCTCCTTTTTCTATTACTAGTGATCCTTTAGTGACCTTCCACCATGTTTCTCCAAACGTAGATAAAAAACCACCATCTCCCAACTGCCATGTTGATATTAGATTTCCTTTCATAGAAGGAATATGCCTTAAATATTTCAACATCCATTCCCCTCCATTCTTTAAATTATATTGTACCTTACCTATTCCAACAATTTTGCATGGTTCATCACCACCCAATAAAACATGTCCAAAATAACCTTGAACATAATCATGAAAATATTTTCTATTTTGTGTAGCATGACATGAATCCCCTGAATATATTACCCAATAATCACTAGTACTATATAATGAAAAAATCAAATAATCTTGTAACACATCACCTTCTACATTTTCTTCATGGGTAGTCTCCTGCTACCCATCTCTTTTCTTCTTTATAAATCTATAGTCTTTCTTTAGATGTCATTTCTTTTCATAGTTCCAACACTATATCTTTCCCATTCTGGACTTGGATATGACCTTTCTATATTTTATAATATTACCTAGTCTCTTTCCTCTCTCCTTTTGTCTTTCCCTTCTCTCCATGGTCAACACATTGCCTGATTTCTCACCTATGATTTTCCTAAACATATTTCCTCGCTAAGAATAACACCAACAACATCATAAAATTTCAAAGTACTTGAACTAGGGACAGAGTTACTTATAGCCATTACCAAGCCATTCCATATTTCTTGTAATGATCACAATATTATAAGAGCGCTAACCTCATATTTAAAGTTCACTTTTATAGAACTTATCTTACTGGTAATCATAGTGAAACAATTTAAATGATCGGTAATAGATCCACCTTATGACATATTCATAATAAATAAATTCTTAATTAGAAAAACATTGTTAGAAGATGAGGGATTTCCATATATTTTAACCAATTCCTTCATTAGATCCTCCATTGTCCTTTCTTTTGAAATATTGAAAGCCATAGATGAACCCAAGCACATCCATATTGTTCCTAGTGCCTTTGTGTCAAGAACCTACCATTCTTTTTCATGCATAGCCATTAGTTGTTTTGCGGTAAAATAAGGACAATTTTGGAGTATGGATGGAGCGGATGGATCGTGAACATGCCAATACGTAAAAGGTTTGATTCGCCTGGTGACACGCAAATAAAGGTGACTCCAAGAAATGGCCCAAAATATCAAATGGAGAAAATGATACGTGGGTCTCGTCAATAGACAAAGAACAAAAAACTGAATCCAGTGGTGTGAACGATGTGAAAAATAGATACCAGATGACTCTGTGGTGCACGCAAGAAATTTTTTGAAAAAATCACAACTATTAGAATGGAGGGCCCCAAAACACAAATGTTGATTTCTTTCGACTGGACCAACGTTTTCCGATCTGTGATTTGCAGGTCAGAGCTCTCATCGATCCCATCAATTTCAGTGGTTTTCTTTTTGGTTTTCCTCACTCTGGGGGCCATGGCTGAGTCCAAAGGGTTCTTAGGGTCGGGTGGTATTTTTTGAGGGAAAAGGCATGGCCCTGGTTGCAATTATCGAGAAGACAAGAACGACCCGAACGCACTTGTCAGGGAGATAGGTGCAACCTAGGTTGCACTTGTTCAAGAGATACAAGCGACCCAGGTGCATCTTTCGAAATTTATTGCACAAATTGGGTCGCATAAAAAGGCACGACAGGAAAAACCTAGCCCAAAATGGGAATTTTTGTGTAACTGGTTCTGACAGGGACTTTGTGCATGTCCAGGATGCCTCAAGTCAGGTGGCGAGAGAGAGACATCAGGGATCTCAAAGCCAATGTGTAGGATGATGGAATTGAAGCTTGTGATGTTGCACCCAATACATTTGAGCATAGGGATTTTGTATTCTTTACATGATCAGAAGAGAAATCCCATATAGCTTCTCAGTTTGTATTGAACATGACATTTATGATATATATGCACATGGATGCATCTTTTTATATATTTTATGGTTTTTGTGAGTCTATTTTTATGATTATTCCTATAGGATGTATATGACATATGTATCCATTACTATATGATGATGCATGGTGCTATGTATTTCTTATATGCGATGATTGATGTGCCACTCTAGAACATCATTAGACATTTGGGCTGCTACACTATTGAGACTTCTTGCAACATGCACGAAAGAAATGGCTTCAAAATGTCTAACCAAGTGTTTAGTGTGCAGGAAATTTCTAAAGAGGCAAGGATCGCATACCCGATAGCCGTTATTCAACTAGGAGATAAGCAGATGGGAGTCTAGGAAGACATTAAGGTGATGAATACCTAAGTGAAGGGCGACTGTTAGGAAACTAGCAACACTGCCGTACTCAACTTGATTGTTGCTAGAAAAACCAACACACATTTCGTCAATATGGATCAACTTGTGTCATGGGGAATAAATGACCTATGCAGCTGAGGCGAGATTAGGAGACCATCTACTTGCTTCATCAATGAAAATAACATAGCAAGGTGAGTTTTAATCCATATAGAGAAACCAAGGAAACAAATTGTGAGACTTGTGGTAAAATTGATGTAAAAAAAGAAAGAAAAACTATGATACAAGGGTACTGATCATGGTGAGCAAATTCAGGCATAGAACCTCTTAAGGTAGAGCCCATTGCATGGATTCTTCAACAGGTGACCATAAGAGTTTGCAAGGAGATATTCCCCCTTTTCGAGACATTGATGGATGACATAAGGGCCATACCAAATGCATTCAAACTTCCCTTTCCCAATGTTATCATTGGCTTGGTCCTAGACGAGGACTAGATCCCCCTTTATAAACGTGCGTGGGTGGATGTGGAAGTCATAGTGGGACTTCGAATGATTCTTAGCTGCTTCGATCATTTGGAGAGCAACCCGACGGTCCTCATTGTTATTTTCAAGCCTAAGTAGGTGTTATTCTAATGATGCAGTATCAGGTAGGAGTTTGACAACAAGGAAGAGCGACAAAATATAAAATTTAATGGGAAAAACCGATTCCACACATGGACTAAGTGGAATGGGGTAAAACCGGTGGTGGTTTTATTCATTGTATGGTAGGCCAAGAGGGAGGAAAAGAGAAAGTGGTGCAATTTGGATTTGTGTGTGTCCACCATTCGTTGGAGCATGGTTTTTAGGATCTTATTGACAGCCTCAACTTGGCCATTTCACTTAGGGTAATAAGGGGAGGAATACTGATGTTCAAACTTCACCATGTCGAAGAGATTTGTCCAAACAACGTCCTCGAAATGAGAGTTGTAGTAAGAGACTAACTGTTGAGGGACATTGAAACAAGTGCTAACATGGTTAAAGAAGAAATGTGTCGCAATATCATCTTTACAGTTGAAATTAGGCATGGACTCGACCCATTTGGTAAAGTAATCAAACACAATGATGTATTTATGGCCTCTGGCTAAAGGAGGGTTATAGGTCATGAAGTCAATCTCCCATTTGTAGAAGGGACCAACTATGACAACAGGATGTAGTGGCGCGGGAAGTGTCCTTTCCTTTGGTGCAAAGATATGACAACTACGGCAGTGTTTAACTACATGGATGCAATCAACAAATATGGAGGGCCAAAAATAACTGGCACATAGTATCATTTGAGAGGTATCCAAACTAGAAAGGTTGCCACTGCAGGGTCCACTATGACAGTAATTCATGATTTTTTTGGCTTCATCATGGGTGAGGAAACGATGTAGTATGGTGTCGACACAACGAAGTTATGAGACATCACCAATAGGGAGATATCGAGCATATTGGTGTCGGATGCGACAACAATATTCATGGATTAAATGTGGCCCGAATTTCTGTGTTCATAAGTACATGAGAATGCCCATATACCATGGGTCTTCTGTAGAGATAACAAATAAGAATTCTTTAGGTATATTTATTGTGATAGGTGGTGAAGTAGAATACAACGGGAAGTATTCCATCAAGGAATGTAACACCAAATATTTTGTGCTTTTTGGTGCCACGAATTCTAGGTTGTACTCTTGTGGAATGACAATCCACTTGGCATCACAACCTTGGACAAGGTGACAACTCAAGAGATAACGCATGGGGTTGGAATCAGCCACGACTCGAGTTCAGCTCAAGGGAATATAGTGAAGTAGCTTATGTACCAAAAATTCAATGGAGAGGGCCATCTTCTCTTCGTGGGAGTAACGTAAAGGTGGTCCAGAAAGTTTCTGAACTACGTAATAAATAACATGCTCTTGATCTGCATTGTCTTCTTGAACCAAGAATCCAACGATAGAATTTTCAGATGCTGACACATAGAGGATAAAATCCTTGGTTAATTCAACAGGAGACAATAATGGAGTAGAAGCCAGAGCCTGTTTCAATGCATCGAAAGCACCTTGCGCATGCTCATCCCATACAAAAGGAATGTTGGTACGTAGAAAATGTAAGAACCCATGGACTTTCATTGCATAGTCCGAAATAAATCAACGAAGGAAATTTTCCTTTCCTTGGAAGATATTCAATTGGCACAAAGTACGTGGGGAGGGAAGATTCGGGATGGCTTGAACCTTTAGAGGATCCATGAAAATCCCTTTGTGAGACATGATGAATCCTAGTAAGTGACCGACTGGGACACAAGAGACATAGTTGAGGGGGTTCAAGTGGACTATATATTTGTGATATCATAGGAAGACTTGATGTGAGTCATCTAAATGTTGAGAACGCTTATGAGATTGATTCGTAAGGTCGTTTAAATAGACCAAGATAATGTGAATGAGGTTGTGGAAGAAAAAGGGCATGGCCCACTGAAAAGTGGCTCCAACATTTTTTAGGCCAAATGACATGACACAATACACAAAAGTGCCACATGGGGTAGTGAAAGAGGTTTTGTACTGATATTCTCTACGGATCTGAATTTGCTTATAACTAGAAAAACCATCCATGAAGGAAAAAACTTCATGGATGACGCAAGCATCAATGATCTATTCAATTAACAGAGTGGGGAAGTTGTCTTTGGGACACGCCAAATTCTAGTCATGGAAGTCAGTAAAGACGTGAATGGTACTCTATTTTTTGTTAACGGGAGTAGGATTAGAAACCTAAGTGGCATACACGATGGGGTATATGCCAAACATGCTTTCTGCAGTTTCTCGATCTCAACTTTGACAACAGGGGCCTTTGACAGGTGAATGGGCCGTTTCTTCTGGTGAACGAGGGTAACATATGCCATGTGCCGATGCGATGCTCAACAATGGAGGGATCAAGCTTAGGAATCTTGGTATATGACCAAGCAAAAATATCATGAAATTCCTGAAAAAAAAGTGTTTTTTTATGAAGTGACTTCTTCAAGGGATAAAGACGCACTGAGGGTAATATCCTCAACTATCCCAAGGGTGGTTGATATATTGACTTTATTGGTTGGTGAAATGTTGGCCATGTTACCTTCTTCAAAGGAACCAAGTGCCAGAATCGAGATTTTAAACTAGTTGACACTTCCATGGATGAAGTATTTCGCTTTAACTGAGAATTGGTCTGAAGATGAAGAAGGCTCATCGAGGATGAAAAAGGAGCGGTGGTGCATATCATCCCAAGGAGATTCAGGAGTCAAAAGAGCTTCAATAAAATCCTCATCATTATTAAAGTAGTGTGTGGATAGATCAGATGGATATTCTATGACCAAGGAGGGGGAAGGACTACTGAAGATAGAGATCATGTAAATAGTGTTAGTGGTGTCCAAGGAAGAGGCTAGAGGGTGGATCTCCTCAAGGATAGTTATTTTGAACTCATGGGATTTTGTAGAAAGGTCACTGAGCAGCGACCAATACTCAAGAAAGTTTGGGAAATGGTGTGAATAATGAACATATAGGCCAAAAAATCCACATTGGTGGTTGGTTCGAAGCGATTTGTTCTTAACCATAAGTATGGTTGGTACGTTGACAACTAGAGAATCATCGGTATTAACTACAGTGTGCATGTGGGTGCAAAGGATTGACAAATCGGGATAGTTCTATGTCTCATGGACTTGGACATCACGTAAAGCACATGTAGGAGGAGGATGTGGTTTTTTCGTCGCTTTGGGAATCTTTCCCCCGGTATTCATGGAAGGAGGAGGGGAAGTAGCAAAGACAAAAGAAATCATTTGTGTACTAGTAAGTGGGTGTTATGCCATCTCATTGGGTTGGAATGGATTCAACATGATCTGGGGAGTCAAGGGAGGGTTAGGTGGATCCAAGTACCACACAGGAATACCCAAAGTGAATCCAAGTAGGTTTAGAGTAGCCATGATGACACTACTCACTATGTCGAAAGGTGGGAATAGGAAGGGAATCATGTGTATAGGGAATGGAACCCAATCATTTCTTAATGTTTGTGGTTATGGTTATGATAGAGGTTACAAGGAGGTAGTAATGTTACTAGATGTGATAGTGCAAAAATCCGATATATCATTCGGCGAAGGAGGGGATGGTAAGGAAAAAAAGGTTCTTGTCAAAGGAGTGTTGGAAATTAATCCTGGGCTAATGGAAGATAGGCAAGGTATGGGAATGTTGTCGATGGTAGTGTCAATAGTAGGAGATTGTGTTCTGGTGTGGTTAGTCCCTTTGGATCATAATACGTCAGTTAGTTTATGGTCATGATCTTCCCATCATGGGGGAACGTCAATATTCAAAAGACGGTAGAGGAAATGACTTGTAATGCATACATATAACCATGTCCTGGGAGTAGTTTGTAATTGATTTGGGCATTGACAACCTTAATGTTAATCAACACTCTTTTTCTAGCTAAATCAATAGAGATATTCATGAGGAATCCCTGGGGTTGAGAAACATGACCATAATAGGTGCAAAGAGTGGTGGAAGAAGGTTGAAGGGTTTGGGATTCAATTTTATGCCAAACAAAGGTTGACATAACATAGGTGGATGCTCCCTCATTGATGATGCATTGATTAATGACCAAATTCTGAATCGTGACCAGAACTTGGAAGAAAACGAATGATGGAATCTGGGGTTATCCTTGATCTAGGTCGAAATTGATCAACTTGGAGTCAGAGGGATTGAATACACCTAATGCGGATAACAATGCTTTGCATTGCAAAGGGCAAGTTTTTCAGAACTTCCAGAGTAGACATGGCCAAGGGAGACTGGGCCAAGTTGTTGACTATACTGTACTTGAGCACAACTCTGGCAGTGTATTTGTTCATGACCCAACACAAAGGGAACCACAGGAATTTCGAAGTGTCGTCCATGGGGGATCTCAGCAAATGAAAAAACATATCGAGAGAGGTGTAAGTACACGTTGTAGAGGGGTTAATGGTTTCTATGATGGAGCCATACTGGTTTCTTCAATTCTATAAGTTGTCATCAAACGATAAATCCATAAGGTGATGGACACCAGGATCAATGGGTGGACCCACATGAGTGGGTGCGAGCGTTTTTGGTACCAAGGGCTAGGTTGTAACCATTCCTTGATTTGGTAAGGGGTTGTGCAACACCATAGTTGGGGGACACGGTGGTGCTGGATTTTGCTAAGCCAAAGCAGTTGCGTTGGGATCACGTTGGTTATCAATCTAGAGAAAATGGTAGATGTGATTCATATGAGAATATTAATGTGTATAATGGTCATAACTATTAAAAATATTGCATATATGGTTAGTCTGCAACCGAGGGTTATTACTAGGTCTAGGTGGATGATGGGGATTCTGTGTAGGGGGTTGGCTCTGTTGTTGCTTGGAGTGTTAGATTGTTGGACACCTCCTTGAGGTTGGTTGTTTACTCGGTTCCTACCTCTATGTCACTATCCCTGCCCTTGTTGTTTAGTGGGGGTTGGTTGATTAGGGAGGTTTTATGGAGCATAGACCTCTCCTTGAGGAGCAGGAGGAGTCAGGGCCGAAGAAACTATAGGTTGCACAGGTGGTGGGTAATAGGAAAGAGCATATGGGGGGGTTGCTGTTATAACTGATGGCCTTCCCCTGTCCCGCTGTAGACTCCTTAGACCCCATGGACCATTTTTTGTCCTTTGATGTTTCTTTGACCATCCCTAGAAACATGTGAAAAATGATACACGCGAATTTTAAACCTATAAGCGTGTATATACGCGGGTTTGACCACTAAAACCGCGTACATCAGGATGTGTACAAAATCCAAATCCTTTTGGAGTTTTCCTTGACATGGATCTGACTCATTTGACTCCTGGCCTTCCATATGCCTTGAGATCGCTTGGATTCGACCTTTCATTACCCCTTTGAAAAGCTATATAAGGAACCCCTTAGTACATTGAAGGAATAAGAGAAAATTAAGAGCAAAGAAACTATAGTCCATTGTTGCCGGAACTTATGCTTGAGTCTGCATCCCTTTGTCCCTTGGAGCACTGTTGTGTTCTTCCCAAGCTTGATTTTGCTTGTGAGCTTGCTATCTAGTGATGGAGGATTGAAGTCGTGGAGTCCCAAGTGGGGGATTCAGTTTCTCCGGTTCACAGACGTGCCGACAGAGGTTGTATCTTGTAATCTATGATTTATATTAATAGAAATATCTTTTCCTGTCCAATAATGTGTGTTTGAATGAATATTTTATCCATTGGATTATGTCAAATGCTTATACATTATTGATTATATATGCTAGAATAGATCTAACACCATGATATATAGAATGCTTGTATTGTTTACTTGTTGTTGAGCAAGTAATATATCAATTCAAGATGAATTTGGAAAGCTCAATGGGGATCTACTTCAACCATCCGAATAAGGTATGAGGTCTGATCCTTTAGTGTTAGACATTTAATTTCTATTGCATATTGGAAAGGATTGATTTTTGGAGTCAAGCTGTCTGTTGTGGTACCCCAAGCCATAGGAATTTCTCTCTGTAACAGAATTGGCGACTCTGCTGGGGAGTTCCTAGTAGTTGTCCTTTGGGGGTTGTTTTCTCAGCATTCAATGAATTTGAATTTCTCTCTCTCTCTTGTTTCTGTGTCGGGTCTGGGGGCATGTATACCTGGTAGTGTCTGATTGGTGTGAAGTTTGTCTCATCCTGTCTGTTTGCCTTGATTTTATGCACCTTTCTTCCTGTATGCGAGTTTTTAACTCATAGTCATGTATACACGCGGGTTTCTCTTCGATTTCCGCGTATACACGCAGGTTTACTGCAAACAGTCACGTATTCCCTTGCTTTTTCCTTGTTGTGGAAGTTAAATGGTTGCTGGGTGAATTTTGGTATTTGCTGAGTCTCCTTTCACACTTCCTGAGTCTGTTTATACCTCTGTTTCTGACTAGAAACATTTTTTTAGGCTAATTTTTTTTTTAAGAAGGTTCTTGTCATGGCATTTTCGATTTTCTGTTTGAGATTAGTGCATTAGAGTTCTTTTACCTTAGTACTTTGCTTGAGTGTTGTTTATGTGTGCTTGCAGAGCCTAGGGGTTGTAGAATCATTCTTTTGCTTTTTGCATCTCATTTTATTTCAAAAAATCCAAAAACATGTGCTTATCATCATGCATTGCATTTTGTATTTTGCATTGTATTTGCACTAGGTTTGCTTTGGAGTATTAGTTAGGAATTCATATAGGAAATCTTGCATTCATCATTTGAAGAAAAATTATGCATTTCACGTAGTAGCATACCCTGTTTTCATGAACACAATGCATTTGCATTGATTGTTAGGTGTGCATTTTACTTCATGTTGTGTCATAACACCATTAGTTTCATGAACATATCCCGTTTTTGAGTAATAAAGCCAATTAAAATCAACGCTAAATTAAAATGAACTACACTCTTTTCTTTTATAGGGTGCACCAATAAGCTTAGGTTTTAGGATCTTGGAATAGTTTATTGTAAGTCAATTCTCCAAGATCACTAAACAACAACATATATGTGTATGTCCAGGTGAGTGTGTGAAATCCTTGGTATAACGAGTGTTTCTCATGATCCTCTTCTCAAAAGGGAGTTAAGCACGAGGTAGTGTAAGCGGTTATTGATTAGGATGACCCCTAGTCATAACTGAGTAGCACCGGAGATATTCCAGGATTGTATTCGTATCTGGGGGCTCTTTCGAGAGTTTCATACTTTGCTACCCTACCCATACGGTCAATCCCGCCTGCGACTGTCTGCCTAAGCATTGATTATATTGAGGTGACCTTAGTGGCCTTACCTAGGATATTGAGGGGGTACTTTGTAGGGGTTATTCTACAAGTGTCCCGGCCAGGTTGGGGTTGGACAGCATAGTCGCTTTACACATTGAAGCTGAGGGCCACAATAATTTTTTATGTACCTCCGCTTGTTGTGTATGGGAGTCTCAAGCCTCTCCTAGGCGAGACATACCTGCTTCATTCAGGAGCTCACTTATCCAACCCTTTTTTGCTTGCATTTGGCTTTAGATTTTATTAGTGATTGCTCTGTGCATGATAGTTGGCCTAGGGTTTATGTAAATAGAGAGTCTTTTCTACTTTTTGAGTCATTGTGGATTCGGGTGTGGCTCCTCGCCGTTCTCGTTGTTTAGCAGGAATTCCACCTTCTACTTCTCCTCCTCCTTTGGGAGAGAGACCCAGACAGTCCAGGAAAACTATTTCGCACATTGATTCACACACCATGGGAGACCATTTAGAAGGTATTCCTAAACCACCTTCTCCCATTCATGTAGACGATGGGGATTTTACTCCTACTTACGATCCCTCACCCGAATTGGCTGAGTTAGGTCCTGTGATTTCTGAGATAGGAACCATGCATGATAGACCTAGTCACTCTAGGGTTGATTCCCCATTGACACGTTACTGGTATGGAATGCCAGAGGACGCCGAGACTCATTTTGAACCCGCCAGCACTAGCTATGGTAGTTATGGTATGTCTGGTTTTCCTACTCATGATTTGGCATTTCATGTCGAATCTGACTTCAAGACTAACACTATGCCTGGGGGCACTCTCATTCCTTACCATGCGAAGAGGTTTGGGAGCACTAGTCACATTGCACCTTCCGTCCATGTGGTGGAAGTTACATCACATATTCCTCCTAGGTCTAGGGTCAGTGATCCTATTAGGATACCAGATCCGAGACGAGTGACGATAGGGAATAGTACGTACTTGATTACTCAGATCCCTTCGTCCTTTGTCCCTAGTTCTTCAAATGTCCACCCTCCACTTTATTCACGTGGTCCTTCGAGTCGACACATGGCTACGAGTCAGGTCTACACTACGGTTACTAGACCGATTGGGTCTCAAGTCTACATACCGCCCATTCCTTCGAGAGGTTATGTTCATGCTTCTAGAGGTCATGTTACTACTTCCGGGGTGTATATCCCTACTTCCGGTATGTATATTCCTACGTCCGGAGCGTATCTTCCTACCTACGGAGTGTCTCATGGGGCATCGCATGCGATGACCTATGGACCCTATTATGGGACGCAGTATGGACAGGGTTCTTCACCTTATGGAGGCGGGTATCAACAACCTGCTTACTCTCCTAATTACGGCTTTGTAGCTCCTACCAGTCAAGGTCCACCACACTATGGTGCTTCCACACCACCCTATACGGGTCATACGGGAGGAGGGCACTATGGCCAAGGCCATGGTGGTAATCAAACCTATATGAATCAGGGAGCGATCCATCGAACTCACCATCCTAGGCTCCCTTTCCTTGTGATGCTCAATCTTCCTGACCTGTCGAGATTGACGAACTATCCTGTGGCTCATGACCTGGCTTGGCCGGCTGTCCCTACCAAGCTTCCTTCGGGCATACCTAAGTTCGAGGGCAAATCGAGAGAGGATCCGAGTGAACACGTTGCTATGTTTCACCTATGGTGCTCTTCGAATTCCTTACATCAAGACTCAGTCCATTTGAGACTATTTCAATGCACCCTTACAGGGCCTGCCACGAAATGGTATATAGAGTTACCCAGGGGAGCTTTCACTTTGTTCGATGACCTTGCGATGAATTTTGTTAATCACTTCCAGCTACTAGTGTGTTATGACGTTGTTACCAAACTCTTGTCAACATTTTGGCAAGATAAAGCCACACATATCTTTGATCACATTCAAGAGTGGCATAGACGGAAGAGGTTAATTAAATCCTCTATACCACCGGAGTTCCTCCTCGAGTGGTTTCTCAAGTCGTTATTGCCGTATATAGCAAAGGATGTTTCTACATCCAGAGTGCAGAATGAGGAACAAGCGATTTTTAGGGCACAGGAACTAGACTTGATCTATGCTCAGTCCGGTTTGTTGTATGAGATTATTCCCAATGCTCCGCGTTCCAGTTTCGACCCCAAAGTCAAACCTGGACCACATGCTGATGGCATTGTGGGATGTGCAAGTGCGAAACCTGCAGATTCAATTGCAAAACAAGTTAGTCAATTGTCAATCAACCAATCTGCTTCGGGACAAGATACGGCTTCGTCTTAACCCACCCAAACGGTGGGTGTACTTTCTGTGCAATCGTCAGACTAGAAGGGTAACCAGAAGCCCGAATGGAATAGAAAAAAGGGTAAAAATAATCATAAGGGTGGGAATAAGAATGAGAATGCTAATAGTAATGACAAGAACGGTCGGAATGCTAGGGGGGACAAGCAAGCTAAATGTAAGGTTAAGTTCCCTTGCAAGTTATGTAAGGACGATCACCTCACTTACATGTGCCCTCGTATTGAGGAAGCTTCGAGATTCTTGGAACATGGCCTAGCTGTGCTAACTAACCCTTTACCACACAATCAAAATATGAACTCGAAGTCCCATGACCAGTCTGGTGATGATCATGATCCACCGGAGACTAGTGGTCATGGTTGCATTAACATGGTCTGTGCTGCGAAAGTTGTGACCCGTGTGAAAGATTATGGTTTGTCACAACCCAGCCCAGACAAAGAGCCTGATCCACCAGGGTCCCCTTTGTGTATTGAGAAACCTGTGGATAAACCTGAGACTGCACCTCGCATTCCTAAGGGAGTCCTTAAGAGTTTAGGGCATAATCCAAATTCCCAAGCCGCCTAGAACTATTTAGTTGTCGAGGATTTGGGCCACACTCCTTGTGCAATGTCTGCATTGGAAGTGCTTCAGAGTTGTCCTTCGCAAAGGAAGGAATTGTTTTCTGCCCTTGGTGTGAACGATAATGATTCTTCCTTCATGATCAAATTTGAAACTGCAAGACTTCAGCCTCGCTTGCCCTACTATGTGTCTCTTTTGATTCATGTAGAATGTCTTAATATTATCATCAAGCGCACTGTGATTGACAAGGGCGTTGCTTCTTCTGTGATGTCTTTATCCTGCTGAAAGGGTCTGGGTTCCCCTGAGCTGTCTAAATCAGCGACCATGTTAACTACGTTCGATGGGAGATATTTTAGGCTGCACGACATCCTTCCTTCCCTTAAAGTCCGTTTGGGAGGGAAGACCGTTGCGATAGAGGTCGAGGTGGTTGATGCGCCCCTTGACTACAATCTCTTGCTGGGTAGGAACTGGATGTACAGCATGCAAGCCGTTGCTTCTTCCCTATTTTGTGTTGTATGCTTTCCACATAACGGGAAGATATTAACGATTGATCAAAGCACATTCTAGAATCCGTCTGTTACCGCATCTTTGGGAGCTTCGATCCCAATCGTTGAACATTCTCAGCCGACAACCGGGAGTGTGGGTGTAGGCATGTATCCATCCCTCATGGGAATCTTTAGTTGTCCTGCACCAATCCTCATGATAGGATCTAGTTTCGATGAGGCTTCGACATCTACGAGATCGATGTCTTTTCGCACGAGTCATAGGGAAGATCCTTGGATTCCTCCTGCACCGAGTACTTCAAGTGAGCCTGTCGTGATGGACTTGCCATTGCCTGCAGCTATGATAGCTTATCAAGATAATCTCAAGTGTGTTGCAGAGCCTAGTCCTTCCTCTTCACGGACGGAGGAGGAGGACCCTTATGTGGTGCCGGCATGGGCAGTACAATCTTCTCATGCACACGACTGCCTTGATATGGTTTTCCCTTCAGATGAAGCGATTATCGAGGCTATGTTGGGAGTTGAGCCACCATGGGAGGAGCTCCATCATAGATCGTATTTTCTTCCAAATCTTGACCGCTTGGAGCGTGAGGATTTTAGGGCGGTTCTTATTCAGAGAGTTGGTAGTCCTATGGTTCCATTAAGCTCTCCTGGTCCGATGGCTGATGGAAACATGGCGAACATATCTTCAATGATTCCTATCAACTTATTTCGCAATCCTGGCACGTTAGAGAATGTCTATATTGGGGTGGAATGTTCCCATGCTGAGATTCTTGAATACACCGAGCTACTTAAGGAATTCCATGATATTTTTGCTTGGTCTTACGATGAGATGTCAAGTATTGACCCTCGTATTGTTGAACACGAGATTAAGAATTACCCCAACGCTAAGCCTATTTGACAATGTTTACGTGCAGTGAATCCTAGGAAAGAACCCGCGATTAAGGCAATCCGGTTTCATCTATCCTGTTCCCTTGACGGAGTGGGTTTCAAACCATGTTCTGGTGGATAAGAAATAGGGAGTGATCCGCATATGTATTGATTTCCATGATTTAAATCATTCCTGTCCTAAGGACAACTTCCCCACACCATTTCTGATCAGATTTTGGATGAGTGTGCAGGTAGCGAGGACCAGCACAAGACTTCATTTATCTATCCTTGGGGAATGTTTGCATATCGGAAAATGCCTTTTGGCCTTAAAAACACTGAAGCTACATTTCAGTGGGCGATGACCTTGATCTTCCACGATCTCATGTCAATTATTGAAGTATTTTTGGATGACCTCGCTGCTCATTCTCGTATGAGAATGCATCATCCCTATCACTTGAGATTGGTACTCGAAAGATGCTGGCATTATTCGGTTAGATTAAATCCTCATAAGTGCATCTTCTGTGTGAAGTCAGGTTTTTTGTTAGGATTCATCGTTTCTAAAGAGGGTATAAGAGTCGACCCTTTGAAGGTTGAGGAAATACTTCAGTTGTCTCCCCTGAAGAATATTTGTCATCTTCAGTGTTTGCAAGGCATGGAAAACTTCTTACAAATATTTGTTGTCAACTTTTCCAATTTGACTAGAGGCTTCATGCATCTCTTGAACAAGGACACCCCCTTTTATTGGGATGAGCAATCCCAGGAGTCCTTCGATGCACTCAAGCGATCCCTAGCATCGGCCCCAGTGATTAGTCCCTCGGACTATAGCCATGATTTTCTATTATATGTGGCCGCATCATTAGAGACTATTGGTATGGTTTTGGTTCAAGAGGATGAGGAGCTCCAAGAGCATGTCATATATTATTTGAGCTGGAACCTTATTGATGCAGAGATTTGTTATTCTCATGTCGAGAAGCTTGCTTTAGCTACAGTACATGCAGTTCAGCGGTTGAGACATTATATACTCCTTCACTAGAACTTGGTTGTAGCCCATGTCAATCCATTTCAATTCATCCTCACTCGAAGGATGATTGGGGGAAAATATAATAAATGGATTGTCATTCTGCAAGAATTTGATCTTGAGTTTGTTTCAGCAAAATCGAAGAAGTCTTTAATTTTTGCAAAACTTATATCAGATTTCCCGAGCGAGGCCGAGGAGCTGGTTTGTGAAGATATGTTTGTTGATGAACACATCTTCTTAATCTCAACATTATACCCATGGTATGGGGATATCATAATATATTTACAAACACTGAAGACCACTACTCACCTCTCCTGAGATGAACGACGGTGTTTACGTCACATCTCTAAGAAGTACCTCATAGTGGATAACACTTTGTACTGCTGTGGGGTAGATTCCATTTTATGACATTGTTTAACTCATGATGAGGCTGAGGTAGTGCTGAATGATTGCCACGGAGGGGTGTGTGGTGGTCATTTATTTGGGATTTCTACAGCTCAAAATATTTTAAGAGAAGGTTATTTCTGGCCGTCAATATTTAAGGATTGTGTTGATGCGGTCAAGAGGTGCCACCCTTGCCAAGTGTTTGCACATAATATGCACTCGAAACCTGCCCCGTTACATCCCATTATCATCACTGGTCCCTTCACTAAGTGGGGGATCGATTTTATGGATTGCAACCCAGCTTCAGCTGGGGGGCACCATCATATTATAGTGGCTATTGATTACTTCACAAAATGGGCTGAGGCTATGCCTATAGTAAAATCCGACGGTGAGACAGCCACCCAATCTGTATTCAACCAAATTATTACTCGGTTCAAGATTCTGAAAGAGCTTGTCACTGACCATGGCTCGCACTTTCAAAACCGTATGATGGAAGAGTTGGCATCAAAGTTAGGGTATAATCAAGAGCATTCCTCTTCTTATTACCCTCAGGCGAATGGACAGGTAGAGGCAGTGAATAAATCACTCAAATCCATTCTCCAACTAACCATTGCACAAAGCAAGAACAATTGGCACATCATGTTATATCCTGCTTTGTGGGCATATCGAACCATTGTTAAGACTGCCACTGGATTTTCTCCATATCAACTTGTACACAGAGTGGAGTCGATATTGTCGGTTGAATACATGATTCCTTCTTTGAAGCTAGCTGTAGAACTCTTACCGGACACTTCACCATTGGAGGAGTGTTTGGTTCACCTTGAGCAACTTGATGAGCAGCGTTGGGATACCCTAGTGGCTCTAGAAGTTAATAAGCGTCGTGTAAAGGCCCAATACGATAAGTCTATCCGTCCAAGGGAGTTTAGTGAAGGAGACTTGGTCTTTTTGTGGGATCAACCGAAAGAACCCTTGGGGGCAGGGAAATTTAATCCTATGTGGCATGGTCCTTACGTGGTCAAGCATGTGTTAGAGAAGGGTGCATATGAGTTAGTGGATTATGAAGGAACGGCCTTGGCGGAGCCTAGAAATGGCCTCTATCTCAAGAAATACTATGCATGATCTTCATCCAAGGCTGCTTATTGTATATTATTGTATAGTTTTGCATAGTTAGGTCTTTTTCTTATCGTTATTGGGTTTGTGATTAGTTTCCATTTCTTTTCGCAGATGTCAATGGAATCTTCCATCTACATAGGATTCACAGATGGTGCAAGCTGTCACACTCAACACTCAGCCTCTGATGCTTGGGTGATTTATACTCCTATCATGTCAGGTACTGTCTTCAAGAGGCATATGTCTACGGACATCTTCCAACAATGTTGCTAAATATAGTGTCGTTATCGAGCTTCTACAGGATGCCATTTCACATGGCGTTCTCTCTCTTGAGGTACGTCTTGATTCAGAGTTAGTAGTGTCACAGCTAAATGGTTTGTACCATGTTAGAGATATGACATTATTGAGAAGATTCTTGTGTGTGAGATTATTAGAAATGCAATTTGACAATATAACATATATACACATTCCAAGAAATATTAATCAAGTTGTTGATTCATATGCTAACTACGTGTTAGATTGGCATTTGTTTCATTCACAATAAATTAATCACAAACACAATTTTTACACATGTAAATAAATAAACCGATCACCATAAAAAAAATTATATATACATCCAAAATCTGATAATACATAGTGTCATGATACAAAATTGGGGCTTTCGAGCCACCAACATATAATACATGGTAGTACAAAATGTATACACTCCCAAGTGTTTAATCCTATGGAGGAGGAGGAGGGTTGTGATCATGGAAGGTCACTACGGCTCTAGCTAGCCGTCGGAATAATTGCACCCATGTACGTGGTATACCCACCACCTGCCACTGCATAGCCTCAGGAAAGTCCTCGACTTGCGCCATGGGAACTCTATGTGTCAGTCTCACAGAATTGGTATGAATGCTTTGGAGTGTCCGCTCCACATCCACACCCGTGATGTCATCTCCTCTTCCCCTCTGTCTATGACGAGCGAAGCCTTCTGGCCGCCGTGGTCCCACATCTGCACACAAATGGTAGATGTGAATATGTATTGTCACGCAAAAATATGCCTTTTTGATTCCAAATAATCAAGAAAACACAAAAAAAATTAAATAACTAAAAAATTTAAAAATAGAGGGTCGAGATTCGTTACCTATATCGCCATATGCCGATCCTGGTGGTAGCAGCATGTTCGAGTCCCCTTGGAAATCTATCCCTGCATAGGGGTAGTCATCGATGGCAACTATCTGTCATCGCCACCATGGAAAGAAGTCAGTTGGATATGGGTTGGCCACCCTACCACCCCCCAGTGTGCGCATAGCATCTACCCAACACTGTTGGGACGGATCTAGAACCCCGTGAAGGGGAATGTCCACTCTGGGGCTCAATCCTGGAACACGCTCAAAGAAAAATGTGCTCAAAATACTATTGAACCCGAAGTTCTGCACTCTACCTGCCTTACATTCACTGAGCTGATGTTTCATGTTGCTCAGTAGTGTAGTTCTCCAGTCGTAAATCATGGGTCTCATGCACTCCACTGCATAGAACATTAGAGGCCGTGAGGCCTGGTGGAGTGATGCTAAGCCTGCTATCTTGCCCAATGTCAAAAGTATGGCCTTTAGGCCTAGGACCTGTATAGCATTGGTAGGGACCTAACTCCCCACCTTCTCTATGTCTGGATAGCAGTACACTACAATGTACTCGTTGATAGTTAGGCCACCTCCTGGCCCACCACGAGAATGAAGGTTCACCACTTCCCCTCGTCTAGAAATCCCAATAATGAAGTATATGTCCTCCACCTCTATGGTGAGGGACATCCCATCTATCTAGAAGGACTCCGAGTCTGGATCCCAGTAATCCACCAGCATCTGTAATAGTCTTGGTTTGGCCCTCAAACCACCAAGACACCAAAACTTGTAGAGTCCACATGCATGTAGAGCTTGTTGAGCCATTAGATTGGCCCTTACTGCTTCCTCTACTTCACCATGTTCACGCTCTCTCCACTCTAGGACCATCTTGCACAAGAAATTGCAAATTTTCCCATTAGATTATTGAAAAACCCTTATGTGCGGCCTCAAACGCGTCTGTTTTCAAAATAGCTGCGTATGTACGCGGGTTTGAGGGTATTTTCCACGTATATCCAGCCCTATATGCGGAAAAAACCTCAATTTCCCTGTGGGCCGCAGCACTCATTTTAGGTTAGCCTAGAAAGCTTAATTGACCATGGAATTTCATGAAAATTGCATCAAAATGAAAGAGAAGGGCATGGGTAAATACCTGGAAGAAACGGTAGTGGATTCCGCCAGCTGGATCTCCTGGAATTCGCTGGTGAAAATCAGAGCTCAAATGGGTAAAAGTTTCAAATGTTTTATAATATTTTGAATTTTTTACTATTTATAGAAAATTTTCAAATATTTGAAAATTTTTACCCCCTTTCCTATAGTTTCGACATTTTCTAACCATTTTGGACCGTTTTTGACATAATTCATGTTGAAGAGGACCTTTTTTAGTGCCGTTTTAGCCATTGGATTGACCCATTCATGCTGATCTCAAGTATCATGTCTAAACTAGCATATAGGTTATGTTTCATCACTGTTTGCATTTTTCATGGCCTTATGACCATATTATCATGACCTTAGGTATGAACCCACTCTGTTATTTCACGGAACCTTCTTGCTGTTTTAGAAGTGGCATGATACGAGTGGTAGAGCTTCACCTTACATGGGTACCCTAGTTAGCACCTTATTTGCATTTGGTGCCCATGCCGACGTTTTCTCTTTTAGGGTGTGGGAGTCCATTGTTTAGTACTGCCATGACATTTCGCAAGAGCCTCTTACTCCTCTTCATCTTTTGTTGGCTTATTTCCCTCAGGACTCCCTCATGTCAAGTTGTGAATGCATTATCATGATCTTTTCTTGCCTTATTGAGCTTTATGCTGGCTCCCCTGACATTGCGTTTTAGCCATATATCCCAAGCTTGTCTCATGTCTAGCCATGCAGAGCCATTTTTTTAATCCTTCGCATCTTGTTTCCCTTTTTACCGGGAGGGGATTTTCCCTCGAGTGTCGATATCCTACACATGTATCCTTGCATTGAGCATAGGTATGTTCCACTACTTGGAACTAGTTTGTTTTCCCTGATGACACTCATCTCCTCCTATTCTGTAACTATAAAGCCATTTTATTATTTTTCAAGCTTTTTAAATAATTGAAAAAGTCCAAAAAAAATCAAAAAACCAAAAATTCGGACAAGGAAAGATGTTATCTGTGGCAGCTGTCGAGTTGTGTCACCTTCAAACAGAGCACTGTATATCACATCCATTGGTTGGGTTATAGTTTGACTTTAGGAGCTATACTCGTTTATCTGAGTTTATCTCCATCGACTGGTTAAGCTTCCAGTCCCTATGGAGCCTTTGTCAATGCCTCCTGTGTCGTAGAGATGTCCCAGTTTGTATATCGAGTCTATGCTGCCTTTATTCAGTCACCATATTCCGTTATGCTCTTGTTCGAAGGAAGTTGAAGCTTGAGTCGGTCATTCCTCAGTTCTCTTGACTTTGCATGTTGGCCATTCCCGGTACAGTTCCTGGTTCGTGCACCTTATGATCAAGTCCTTCCACATTATACAGCTTTGCTGAGTACCTCGTGTTGGATGATGGGGGATGCCTTAATGCCCTCCTTCTAGCGGATTTCATCCCATCGACTTCAGATCATTTATTCTGGGATTGGAATCTAGAGTCATTTTGAGTGCCTTGAGACATGCAGTCATCAGTGGCAGGTTCTCTCGCCATTGATAGTCTTTGGGAATACATCAATGTCCCCTAATCAATGGATACTCTCAAGTGTTCGACCTTAACACATTTATTCACACTTGTTAGTTTGCACTCTAGTACCTTGATTCACATTTTCATTATCGGGGGGTGATCTCACATCTGTTAACGGTATACATTAATGACCGGTAATCAGATGATGGACTACTATGTTCGACCTCAACACCTCTATTCGCATAGTAGGACATGTACTCATAGCGGTTTGTGTAGAAGACCTTCCAGATTGGTGGCATATCTTATATGATACCTCCTTGATCGTGCCAATGTTCATGAGATTTCAGCTCTCGTGACTTGATTCCAGTATATGTCAGATGTTTCCAGCCACTATGGAGATTTTGATCTGTTATATATCTTCAGCCATTATGGGGATCATGGTCCTTTGTATATCTTCATCAGGGAGATTCTGATATATGTGTATTGTATGTGGCGATGACCACTTATGTGATATTTTGTATCATGCTTATTCATGGCCATTGTACTCTTATGTATCCGAGACTGCTATATGTATTTACAGTTATGTGCAAAGTTGTATTATTATACTATGCTGATTGGGTGGCTTGTCTTCCATTTGGGATCTTTCATCACTCCACTTCTGGGATGGACTTATAATGTATTTTAGCCATCGTATGACCCCTATGACCTCACACATTAGGGGCCATCTGTTATAACTGATTTCACCAATCCAGGTGAATCACACTTTGTATGGCCTTCCCCTATCCCGCTGCAGACTCCTTAGACCCCATGGACCATTTTTTGTCCTTTGATGTTTTTTTGACCATCCCTAAAAACATGTGAAAAATGATACACGCGACTTTTAAACCTATAAGCACGTATATACGCGGGTTTGACCACTAAAACTACGTACATCGGGATGTGTACAAAATCCAAATCCTTTTGGAGTTTTCCTTGACATGGATCCGACTCATTTGACTCTTGGCCTTCCATATGCCTTGCGATCGCTCGGATTCGACCTTTCATTACCCCTTTGAAAAGCTATATAAGGAACCCCTTGGTACATTGAAGGCATAAGAGAGAATTAAGAGCAAAGAAACTATAGTCCATTGTTGTTAGAACTTATGCTTGAGTCTGCATCCCTTTGTCCCTTGGAGCACTATTGTGTTCTTCCCAAGCTTGCCTTTTGCTTGTGAGCTTGCTATCTAGTGATGGAGGATTGAAGTGGTGGAGGCCCAAGTGGGGGATTCAGTTTCTTCGGTTCGCAGACGTGCCGACAAAGATTGTATCTTGTAATCTCTGATTTATATTAATAGAAATATCTTTTCCTGTCCAATAATGTGTGTTTGAATGAATATTTTATCCATTGGATTATGTCAAATGCTTATACATTATTGATTATATATGCTAGAATAGATCTAACACCATGATATATAGAATGATTGTATTGTTTACTTGTTGTTGAGGAAGTAATATATCAATTCAAGCTGAAGTTGGAAAGCTCAACGGAGATCTACTTCAACCGTCCGAAATAAGGTACGAGGTCTGATCCTTTAGTGTTAGACATTTAATTTCTATTGCATATTGGAAAGGATTGATTTCTGAAGTCAAGCTGTTTGTTGTGGTACCGCAAGCCATAGGAATTTATCTCCGTAACAGCTGCAAACCTGATCATATGGACATTACATGCAAGTTCCAAGCAATTTGGTACGTGAGCGTCAGGAACTGGTTTGGGAGATGGATAGGAAGGTGTGGATCCGAGCTGAGCACGTGAGAAAAATTAGGGGAGTAACCAGGTTTGGAAACACTAGGGGTTTTACCAGAATGAGGTGGCATCGAAGGAGAGGTCATGTAAAGGTGAGGATGATGACTAATAGAGCCAATGACTCCATTAGAAGCATGGGATTCCCCTACTGTATCTCGATGTGATGAGATAGCACGGGGAGCATCTGGTATAATGGTATATAGATAACCCGATTGGGCATAGATGAGATCAAAATTTTGTGCCTTGAGGATGGATTCCTCCTCAGTTTGTGGGCGCTCAGAAGCAATGTCCTTCATGATGGGGGGAGTAAGGTTTTAACAAGCCAATCTAGGAAAATCTGATCATCTAATTGGATATTACACAAGCTACGATGACGATGTCACTCATGGATATGATCCATGATATGGGTACCTATGTTTTTTCTACAATATAATAGAATTTCCACACCCTCATCATATCGAACGGGTAACTAAAAGTACTGGAGAAACATCGAGGATAAGGAGGAAACATTTGGGTAGGTGGTATGAGAAAATTTCATATACCATTTGGTCGCAACACATGTGAGTGTGCATTATAATAACTGCAATCGGATAGAATCATCCACTATGTTGTTAAATGAACACCATAAGTGGAATGACATAATATGGTTTTGCGGGTCTTCCCCCTCCTTTCCATCAAACTTAGGGATTTATGAGGGTATTTTGGCAGGCATGGGAGGCCATAATGGGTTATGACGAATGGGGTGATTGGTCAACCATTGTAAATTAGGCAAGTTGAGACCAGCCATGAAAGTTAGACTAGAACTGAGAGTTGATCGGGAAGGGCCAGCAATGGTGCTGGTGCTAGTAGGAATGTAGTTCCCATGGGTAAATGGGAGTGGGTAAGGTTGACTTCTAACAATAGGAGTAGTCACTGGGATGATAGGAATAGCCATAATAGAAGTGGAAGGGCCACTTTCCCCATGCCTGAATGGTGGTATGGTAGGAACCACAGTGGCTGGAGTGGGGCCACCACCAGTGGGTAGTGGACCAACAACAGTGTGTGCAGTGGTAAAGGTCCCACTAGGACCAAGACTTGTCTATCTAGTAGAAGGGATACCCAGAATGATGGGTGGAATGAACACAATCCCACTATAAATTGTCCCCCTCCTTAAAGGGGTTAGGAGGTTTCCCAACCATGTGTCTACTATGGGGTGGTGAACAAAGTAGGTTTTGATTCATATGAATCTGAATAAGAATCAGAGAAATTATATGGATCCAAAGGTTGTGAGTGATGTCAAAGATGGATCTGGTGGTGACAGTTCAAGGAATCGAACTTAGATCCGACGGTGACAGTTCAAGGAACCGAACTAAGGGGTATGCCCCCTAAACCTATGTGAGTAGTGTGTTGGAGAAATGATGACGTGGTTATGTGTTGTGTAATGAATGTAGGTGTAAGAGTGTCAAACACAAGATCAAAAATCCAACTACAACCAAGTGTGCAGAAGGAGAGTGTACAAATGGTGTCTTACTAGACAAAAAGAAATCTCTAAAACCAAATGGAAACAACATGTTACAGTAGGTGAGTCTACAACAAAGTGGCTAGAAATCCAACAAGCAGTGCTACCTAGAAAAAAAATGACACACTAATACTATGGGGTATGAGTGCAATCAAAATCCTAGCTACAAGATGGAAGCTCCTCACAAATTGTATCACTTGCAGGGTGATGAAATATCAGTCAAAAAATATGAAATGGAAGAATAATAGGCTAAGAGAATCCCACTACTAAGAGGGACCTCAAGTACAATATCCCTAGATATAATGGAAACTAGGCTACCTTGTTCATGACATGTCCGAAGTGGTTTAATATCACTTCAACCTTTTGGCCCTCGACACCCGGTATATTCCAGCATGCATGAGGAGGACTATGAAGGATTAGCCTTTGGTGTATAATGGAGTGCAGTATTCCACCCTGAATTTCAGAACCCTTTTATTGTAGCTTACTCTTGCTAAGTGGGGGTGAGTGGGGGGGGCGCTCCGAAAGACTCATTGTGTCCAGGTCAACAAGTACATGAGGATTTTGGTCCCCTAATGGACAATATCTATGTCTCAAATGTGAGTGACAAAGGGGTGTTATTTGGATGCTTATGCCTAATGTCCTAACTTAGCTTCAAGATTGTTTTGTTCCTCAAATGAGGTTAAAATGTTGGTTGAGTTAAGTTAATATTTTAGGATATCTTGGGTCACGAACCAAGCATTTTACATTAGGGTGTTATATGTGTGCACATGTGATGTCTATAAAATCTAGCGATATCACGATCGAGACGCAAAAATGCAGATAAATAATAGTAACTTATAGTAAATATCATGCAAAATAGCTAATTCTTCCAGAAAATAAAATATAGATAAGTAAATAAGTGCACAAGGAACTGATCAGGTTGTAGGAAACACACAGGGGGTCTCAACTACAAAACTTGACTAAAGGTGCTCACATAGAAGGAAAATAGGACAATGAAACAAACCATGGGGCTATAATGGATTAGATCTAGATAGAAACAGGTTGGGAAGGGGTAGAACATAGACAAGGGGTTTGGAATAAGGATCTCAAACACCGAAATTCACTAAAAAACTACAGGTCACACCTATTGGCAGAATAGGTGCGATTGGGATCACACAGAACTATGAAATAGTTGCAATCAGGACAGAAAAATAGTTGGAAGACTCAGGTCGCACAAAACAAGGGTTTATGCGTGATAGGTTGCACAAAGATGGGTCATAGTAGCGAACAAGGTCACTCCAAGCATCGAGACAAGTGAGGTCTCGAGCTTTGATCTAGGTCTCACTTATTGAGATGGAAGGCGCAACCTAGGTCATGATTATTGGGAAAAAAGGTGTGACCTAGTCACAACATTCTTCCGAATAAGTGTGATTCGTACATAACTCAAAATTTTGTGGTAAAAGGGTGTCGGCTTGGGCGGGTGGGGAAGGAACTGGCTGAGAAATACTAGTTCATGAGGGGGTCAAATATGTGACGATTGAAGGTAACCAAGGATAAAAAACTACTAGAAACACCTACAAAATAAAGATCTGAAAGGATCGACCAAGTGGAGTCACCAAAAATGTAGTGGGGATTTCTCCCCTACCACATGCAAAATCACCTACCCTAGATAAACCAGATCATAGGGTAGAGTTCAACGATGTGAAGTGTCTTTCAACCTCAACTTACAATAACAACCAATAATGAACAAGAACACAAATATTTTTTATGATTTTGATTTTATTTTTGAACTAACAAAATGTAACAACAATAGGCATCCCTTTATTTGAAGTGGTCCACTGCAGGAGCCTAAGTAAATGGTCCCACGAATCCATGGTTTGGGTCTCCATCCTTATCCACTATTGGTTTTCAAATAGGGGGAATGGATCCAATTGGGTATGGAGCAAGCTCAACATACACCATGGGAATCGTATGGAAAAGTGTGACGATGATGGTGAAAGGTTTATAAAGAGCACAATGCATGAATGACAAAAAATGTTTTTGGTGAGACCTTCACAATGTATTTATAGGATGGTCCAAGTTTTTTTGACCCATGCTAATGAACCATGGTATTTTATTGTGCATGGTATTTATCTATGTTTTTTGGCCCATTCTCATTTTTAGGGTTTTTTGGTCCTTTTCAAAGACAGTGGGATCACAATAAATGATCAACTTCCCTTCACTTATGTAGAAGGAATAATAATGTTTTAGACCATATTTGGTAGATTTTTAGTTGTGAAGGTAATATGATGTATAATTATGGTTTGGACCATAGAGAGCTAAGTGAGCAATTTTTTTTGTTAACAATTGCTAGTCATGGTCACTGGGTGCTATAAGTCTCCTTTGGGGATTACCTGCCCCTAGAGTGAATTACTTTAGCATATGACTACATATCTCGTGGTAATATATATCCTCATCATTATGTATAGAATAGCTCTTTATATGATAATATGGATAGATAACACACATATGGACCATCCATTAATTATTTAATGATAATGAGATAAATCATAGAGAAAGAGAATTCAAATTTCCCACGTAAATGTCTGAGTGAACTCAAGTTATAAATCTTCAGTAAAATATGAATAACTCAATCAATGTCTCAGTTAAAGAATAAATTTAACTATTAATGAATTTAACCAGTTAAGTACAAAAGAGATTAATGTTCATCAATCAGGATGCATAAGTTAAACTAAAGAGATCCATGCAAACGTAAATAATAGAAATTGTGCATGGATGGCACTAAGAGTGAATCACTGATGACACTTAAATTATCTAGTTAACTAAGTGATCAACAATTAGTTAAAGATTGATCTCAATTCAGTTATCATTCAGTTCATGTAAGTTAACATTCAATTCAATTAAGTTAACATTTAATTCATGTTAGTTATAATTTAGTTCAATTAACTTAACATTCAATTCAAGTTAGTTAACATTTAGTTCAAGACAGTTAACATTCAGCTCAAGTCAGTTCACTTTCAGTTGAATATAGTGAACATTCAGTTAAAGCTAATTGAGGAAATGAAGAGTGCTAATGTTTACATGGAGGGATTTCTAGTTAGATCCTCCTTTTGAATGCACTATGTGGCACTCTTAGTATGTTTATTGTGCCTCCTATGTGCTACCTTCTACATTCTAGGGTTTTTGGCTTGTTATTAATATGCTAGGCATATGGAAAGTTCAATATAGTTGCATACAATTATTTTTGTAGGGTTTCATTGGATCTATATTCTCTACTGTTGTGGTGATATCTCTTATTGGCAAATATTCTTATGTGTTGTAAACCATTCTTTGCAAATATAACTATCATACTCAAAGAATTGTCGAGGTTTTCATCCCCTATGTTTGGAGGGTTTTCACATGGTATATCTTGTCTCTCATGGTTGATTGAATCATATGGATGATTTATGGAGATGATTTATGTGGTTCATATATTTATTAGATTTATTAGGGGATGATATATTTATGTGTTTGATATAAAGATTCATGTGTGGCTGATTTATGAAATTCATAAGTATTGAAATTGTTTGATAAAAGTTTTAAAGTTCAAGCATCTCTGATTTTGCTCAAACATCAACATGGTATTAGAGCATAGGGCATGAAAGAGATTATTTGTTTTCAACAATATAATACTATGTATATATTTAAGGGTTTAGAAAAATATTGCGTCCATGACATTGATCTCCGTTTTACCAGAAGACCACCTTGAAGGTACTTCCAACTTCAACACATGGAAGAAAAAGGTGTTGAATATTCTTGAAGAGAATAACCTTGATAGTTATGTATCCATAGTGGAAGAGGATCCTACCACCAATAAAGGGTGAATCAAATTCAAGAAGAATCAAACAAATCCCAAGCATATCATCTTTGATTTGATTAAGGACAATCTCATGTCCATGATCATTCCATTGAATACAGCAAGGGAGTGTTCTGATACACTGGCCAATATTTTTAAGAAGAAGGCCTTGAGTGAAGAAGAGGGGTGCATACAAAGAAAGGTTGTGTACACTAAAGAGGATAATATTTTCCTCATGACTATAGTAAAGAGATGTATAAATCCTTTCACTACAAAGAAGCTCTTCCATTCAAGTGAATAAAGAAGGACTCTGTTATTCTCCACAAGGGTGCATAGATAAATAGTGATCCCACAAATCAATAAAATATAAGTACTTTATATTTTTATTGTTATATGTTGTTGTAAATCAAACCTAAATGTTTTTTAATATGTTTGATGACTGGCATGTATAGATCTGTATTCATGAACTTTGGAATTGTGTTGAGCATATACATTGTTTTTTTTCTTTATTGGCTTGTTGTAGATCTCATGAAGTCCATATTATGAGACAATATATAGGATTGATATAATAATGATATAGACTTATATGTGATTGATATAAACTTATACAGGACCGATATAAGGATTCATAATTTTTTTCATGAGATATAAGATATAGTGTTGCATGATTGTTCATGAGTTATGAACACAAGGCTACATAAACCTTGATGAATATAAGGATGCAATTTTTATATCAATATGGAGCTGCATTAATATTCAAAAGTACTGATATGGGAATGATATAGGACTGATATGCGACTGATATAAGACTAAATATAAAACTGAAAATCAATGCATGTGATAAGTATGAGTTATGTTAAGAAATTCGATTAATATATGTACATAACTGTGTAAATTATTATCAATATATATTCATGTGAATAAAATTCATGAGTATGAGATGGTTCTAACCATTAGAATATTTTTTCTTGTAGGAAAAAATAATATGCCCTAACCTACAAATAAAGAATGACATGAATATGGATTCATTCCGATGGTTGATCCTGAGAAAGAGTAGGTTGGGAGATTCCTATGTTTCTTAGGAAGAAGACAAAATATAAGCCCCAATTATATTCTAGGAAATGTAAAGACTTATGAAGGTAATTTATTTATCTTAATTATATTCATATATGTGTTTTATATAGAGGAGTATGAGTCTCTATGATGGAGGACTCAAATTTATGGTTCTTGCTTCCTAGATGTTTAGAGGGAGAAGTCATATTTACTAACTCCACGAAAACTAGTGGAACTGGTTAATTAACCTCCTGCTATGTAGAAACCATGTATGGCACTCATATTTAGAAGGAACACATATGTAATAATATTGGATGATTCTTAAATTTAAAAGTTTTAACAGCATTAGATAAATAATTTCTTCTGATTGAGGAAAATGTTCAGTAGAATACTTGAAAGGATTCAAGAAAATTAGACTATAAGTCCATGATGACACACATGAAGTTAAATATGATTCTTATTTAGATTTATAGGATATCATAGATTTTAGATATACCTACACAACAACCAAGACCAGTTATATGCTTTAAAGTTAGTACATATACATGCGCAACAAAGTATGTGTTGTGTTATCTACTTGGTACAAGAGCATGTCGATTCATACATGTCATAGACATTGAAAGTAAGTTTCACAAACATATGGATTTTGACTAGTTTAGTGCTCAAGAAATATCACATCAAAGATGTTGCTCAGATAGAGCATATTTTAAAGCACTAAAAATTTACGAATTTCCTGGTTAGTTGTATTCAAGACATGGCACATAAAGGAGTTATGTAACTCTTGTACATTTCCACAAATGAGCATAATTGCTAGTATATTTACTAATCATTTGTCTAGAACAAGCTTGGTATAGTATAAAAGACGCCTCTAGATGCATAGGGAGTATTGATGTATCTTCATAGGAAAAAACAATTAAAAGTACCCAATCTAGTTAGCCATGGTACATGACTTAGACAAACATGGGTTGTGATACCTTTTGGAGAGAATCCATATAAGAAGAGACACTGTCAAAGTATTGGAGACTGTTTGATAGTCTAGAGTAGTTATAGTATGAACTGTCAGAGAACGGTTAAATCTCTTGGAGAGGTTATATAGCCATACAATTGGATATATGGGGTACTATGATACGAAAAAACTATGAAATAGATTAGGCATTGAAGAACATCACAAAGAATGACAAGCTCATTAATAACTTATTCAGATGGTAGAATATTCTTGAAGTCGACCAATGTTGAAAATTGAAAGAAAATATAATATTTTATTTCTACATGATAATTACACATTTAATGTGTCATTTATGATGGATATGAAATCCATAGTTTCTAGTTTAGAGAAACTACATTATGGATTGGCTACAGATGATGCTATTTTGAATAAGTAGTTGGCTTGTCTCTTAAAGTACATAGCATACCTTTTGTATTTTTATGCTTTTGGATAAGCATATGTTTGAGTACAATAGAATAGGTTCTTTATTTTATTTTGATACGTAAAAAACCTATTATATGGCTAGGTATTAACTATGTGTATTGTGGTTAGTACTACATAAGCCAAATGTATTTTGCAGATAGTACTACCTACTCAGGAATAATGTAGCTTGGGATGCTACCTACTAGGGTGAGAGAATTGAATCCTACAATTATTAGGTCTCAATAGTCAATATTTTTGAAAAACCCTACTTGTTATGATAGAACACATTGAGATGAATTTTTACTTCGTCGAGGTCATGGTCATGTAAAAATAAAATTTCAGTACATAACTAATGATGATAATATTGCAAATTTGTGAACAACCCACTGTTGGTAACGAAGTTGAGATACTTCTGAGATAAGCTTGTGTTAGGGAGCGCGCCTTAACGGTCACTAATTTTGGTAACTCCGCGGTTTTTGTGGAAGCTTGTAAGCAGAGTTATGACTCAAAATAGTCTTAGGGGTGTCGGGATTGAGTCAAAGCCCTCTTTTTTGTAATTGTCCATAGTTTTCGGGTGTAAGCCCATGATTTTGTAATAGTGCACTTGTATAAATAGGCACTCATGTAAATATGTCAAGATCATCTAATGAAATGAGGATCGTATGATGCAAAGAAGTTAGATCTATTTTTGGTTTTAAGGTCAAGTCCCAGCTTTGTGCGTGGATGACCTCTGCAGCTGTGTGCGCAGAGGGTTTTTGTAAGGAAGGAACTGCGGCTAAGTGCGTAGCTTAGAGATTGTAAGAAAGGAACTGCAGCTAAGTGTGCAGTTAGACTTGAAGGAAGGATCTGCTGCTGAGTGCGCAGATCAGACTGTTGTTTTGTAAGAAGTGGAATAAAAGCGCAGTTTTGTGGACGTAGCCCCTACACTAGGGGTGAACCACGTTATATCTTGTGTTGTGGTTCCTTTGTGTGGTTTCTATTATGCTTTGATGCTTTTGATAAGTAGGTGAATGATAAAGTAAGATAGCTGTTAAATATTAACTTCGCTGTGAATTCCCAGTTAAGGGTTAAGCAAGAAAAGTCTTTATTTAACTGCGAAGCTAATTAAGTGAATATCGAAGCTCTATTTGGTATAAATATTTGTTGTTAAGGCTAAAGGTATAGTAATATCCCTCTTCTGCTTGCAGAAACCTGATTCTGCGGCACCCCATAACTGTTTCGGGTGAGACTACAACCTGTTCGCAAGTTTTTTCCGAAAGGGCCAACACTATGGATCTTTTTGTTGGTGCGAAGTTAATGGTATAAAACCCGGGTCTGCCCTATAGCCCAACAAATTGGTTTCGTTGCTGGTTGAACTCAGTATTTGCTTGAAGAGGGATCTACGTCGGACCTGAAGGGCTATGTTTTGGAGGCCCTCAGTAAAAGAAATCGGTGATTGGGTTGAAGCTACCTATCAGAAATTTGCGGAACAAGAAAATAAGGATCCTCGTCGTAGCTCAGACAAATTCTTGCAAAGGTACATTTTTGCTGATATTTATGAAATTTTCTTTGGTAGTATCCACATAGAATTGCACCAGTGGTTATCCAGGTTGACAGAAAGAAAGACCAACTTCAAGGAAGATCAGTTTCCTGATTGGACCCCCGCAAGAATTAACATATTGAAAAGAGTGAATAACGTGATATCACGAGCTCTTGATTTCTGGACAACGCGAACCCTTGAAACTTTTGTGATAGAACTTGCCATCAACACAAGTACCTCTTTTAGCGAAGCTGAGAGACAGTTTTTCCAAGGACCAAGAGGTAAGTACCTAAATTCATTTAGTCTGCAAATTAAAATTATCTTGGCTGAGAAGGGCGTATTGCTTATAGAATCAGATTGCTAAATTTATTTTTACTAACCTATGTTTGGAAGTGAAAGTAACTTCGATGAGAAAAGTGGTTTGCTGCGAAGCGGTAAAAGATACAAGAGAAACCTAGAATCCTATACCCTAGGCCAGAATACCGACTATATGCCATTAAGTCCAGAAGACCCTGAATCTGAAGAAACCCCTTCTGTTAGAAACCCTCTTACAACTCCACCGCGAAGATCTGTTACCCCTGAGAACCCATCGCAGCCTGAAAGTAACCTTGGCCCGAGTATTCCTATCGTAGGTCAGTCTACCCCAGCAAGTTCTTCCCCCCCTCAATCCACTATGGCCCATATGACTGATGATATCAAGCTCCCATTCTTAAAAGGAACTGGATCAGAGGATCCAGAATAGTTTTGGTTCTTATGTGAAGCTGTGTGGACTGCGAAGAACATTATGGATCAAGATATAAGAAGAGCGCAGCTGGTTACTTCTTTTAGAGACCGAGATTTGACCTGGTTTATCAAATTTTCCAGTACTCAGAACCATGTCTTGGCTGATATTAAAACATCGATGATCAAAGAGTTCAAGAAGCCTAAATCAGAGTCACAGTGTATAACTGAATTCAAAGAGATTCGGCAGAGGTGAGGTGAATTAGTTTGGGACTTTGATCAGAGGTTCAAAGTTATGCTAGATCAAGTTATTTTCACTATTGGACCAGCGCAGCATAAAGAATGGTTCATTGCAGCCTTATTACCTCATATCAGAATGCCACTCATGCAACAGAAGGTTGCTGATCAGCAAGAGGCTTTGGAGATTTCCAGGAAACTGGAGACAGCTCCTGTTGAAGATAATTCTAGCATAGCCCAAATACAAGCGCAGTTAGCAGAAATAGATTTGGAGTTGCGCAACATGAAAAAAGGGAAATCTATTCATGAAGAGGTGTGCTGTACACGATGTAGGACAGAAGGTCATGACAAGGAACAATGTCCTGTGCTAAGAAATTACCTGAATACTGGTGCGCCAAACCCATTTAACCCTAATGTTCTATATTGTGAGATTTGTAGAACAACTGGCCAACATCGACCTGAAGACTGCTATCTGCTAGAAAGATATGTGAAAGTACCTAATAATCCCTATTGCAAGTTCTGTAAGTCAGTTGGACACAACGAAGAGGAATTTGGCAGCTTTGACCTTATGAGAGAGCGGACATATGATGCTTATCGGGTACAAAATGATGCACAAGGCAATGATGGATATGGTTACCGTGGTACTACATCAGGTCGAGGTACCTTTGGAGGTCGTGGTCGTGGTGGTATGCCTAGAAGAGGTCAAGGCTAGGTTTTGTGTTATAACTGTAATCAGGCAGGGCATCTAGCTAGAGATTGTCGGAACCCAACTACGACATGTCGATATTGCAGAGAAGTAGATAATGTCATTGAGAAATTCCCACAGCTGATAGCCAAGATACAAGAAAGAAATAGCGCTCCTCCTCAGAATATTCAGATGATTACTGTAGAGCAAAGACCTGTCCCAGCCATTAACGTTGTTACAAGGAGTGGAGCTATGACGCAAGTGCAGAATAAGGAGAAACAGCCTGACGAGGCTTGGGTTAGTAATACCCCAGAGAAAGTTCCAACCTTAGATGTGGGAAGGAAAAAAGAAACATTTATGGAAGCCAGAAAAGACTTTACTGATCCAAGCACATCAGTAGTAGCTACGCAGCAGCATCAACAACAGTCGCAGTCTCAAGAAGCTTCGACAGATAAAGTAAGTACACTGTCGACATTTTTATAGAGTTGTATGAAGCTCTTAAGAAATTAGAATGCTTTAAATGAGTTACAGAAATTTATTGCTTCTTACGAACCTCAGCGAAGCTCTGGTAAAGAAAAAACTGTCAATAGAATTAGAAGAACTGGAAGAGAAATGAGATTGCATGCTCAGATAGGAGAGTATGACATGACTGATATCATTTTAGACCTAGGATCAGAAGTAAATGTCTTAACTAAGAATACATGGGAACAAATGGGAAAACATACCCTTGAATGGTCCCCTATACAGTTGAGATTAGACAATCAGCAGAAGATTGTGCCCCTAGGAATATTGCCTAGTGTCCCAGTAGACATTGATGGAGTTAGTACCTTAGCAAATTTTGAAGTCATTGAAATAATTGATGATAGCAACCCCTATCCAGCATTGCTAGGAATTGAATGGGCAATAGAGAATTCTGTAGTAATCAACCTTAAAAATAGGCAAATGACTTTTGAAGGTAAAGGTTCGAGAGTCATAGTACCCTTGGACCCTTCTCAAGGAGAAAGGTACACAGAGCCAGTCAAAGATAAAGATCAGGATATTCTGGATCATATCTACAACATCACAGCTCAAGAAGAAGACTATGTTAACCCTACTCCTGAAGGTATAATGGACTGGAAGTGTGATAGTTCTTGCATGACTAATTCAGATGAAGGCTTAGAGAATTGGTAGAATAGACTTTATGAACTACATGGACATCGATGTGCAAGAATTACCAAGTCTCTCAGATGGCTTGGCTCACAGACAAGAGTCTTACCTATTTTTGAAGGCTTGGTAGACCCCGAAGATTTTGTTTTGCAATTTTCAGAGCACGTACCAGATTCACAGAAAATGGAGACTCTAGATTCAATATTTAGAGCCACATCTGCTAGATGGTGGAATGGTCATAAGAAGTATATTCAGAGTTGGGAAGCTTGTCAAAAGCTTCTTCGCCTCAGATTCATGGATCAACCTCAGGAGGTGCGAAGCAGGTTTAATGGTAAGACTAGCCCTCAGGAGCATTTGGAGCAATGTTACGAAGCATGGAAGCATGTACCTCATGAAGAATGGGTACATAGGTTTGTGCACACTCTGGAACCTGTAGCAAAGAACTGGTATGTGGAGGTGGAGCTTCACCATGGTACTGTAAGTTGGGATAGTCTTGTTGATAGTTTTGTGCTTACATTTTCTATTAATGAGGTTTGTCCTGCTTTAGACGCAGCTATTAGGTTGATCCATACTAAGGTGTTTGATGATAAAGAAGTAGCAGAGCACCAACCTGATTGGAAGGCACAAGAAGCTAATGCAGTAGAATGTTATAACCTTGCAATTGACGAGGATGATGACCCGCACAACATAAACATTCCTGAGTAAGAAGGACACTGTGAAGTACATGGACCAGCAGTTGAAGCACCAAAAGTGACTCAGCCCTTGAAGACAAGGAAAGTAAACATTGGGTTAGAAGAAATGCCTAAGTATGGTACTATTGGAGATTATTGGGATGAAGAAATGGTAAGCAAAGTGACCCAAATTCTCCATGAGTATCAGGACCTATTTCCGACGAAGTTCTCAGAAATGAAAGGTATCCTTGGTGATATAGGAGTGATAAAAATGCCTTTGACATCTGATGCGAAGCCTGTCAAACAACACCCTTATAGTCTAAACCCCAAGTATAAAGAAAAATTCAGGATGAAGTTAGAAAAGATGCTCGCTGCAAGAATCAGTGAGGCTATCCAAGAAATTCTATCGTGGTATACGGATGTGTCGAAGGTCCCTATTGTGGTGAAGCTGAAGTTAGTAGTTGTGCCGAAGAAGAAAGGCGTGTCGAAGCCTAAAATGAGACCGTTGGGAAAAATCAGACTTGGTGGTGCCGGTACGTTGACTACATTAACTACCTGTAATAATGAGATTTTGGGAAATATAGCACCATTTGGACAAGATCTCTGTCAGATATTGTGTCTTCAATGCACAGTTATGATAGATTGCATAGGAAAAGGCCAGCGAAGCATCAGTAGCAGCAATACAATAGTTGGTGGAGAAGGAGTAAGCAGCCGACGATATCATGCGTGGCCTCAACAAACAGTTCACTCTGTTCGCCAAGAATATTCTCCCACCAGGCAAGCAGCAGAGTGTCCCGGGACGGGACATTGGTGAGTCTTAGGGGCATGTTGGGGCGTGCACCTTAACGGTCACTAATTTTGGTAACTCCGCGGTTTTTGTGGAAGCTTGTAAGCGGAGTTGTGACTCAAAATAGTCTTAGGGGTGTCGGGGTTGAGTCAAAGCCCTCTTTTTTTTAATTGTCCATAATTTTTCGGTGTAAGCCCATGATTTTGTAATAGTGCAATTGTATAAATAGGCACTCATGTAAATATGTCAAGATCATCTAATAAAATGAGGATCGTATGATGCGAAGAAGTTAGATCTATTTTTGGTTTTAAGGTCAAGTCCCACCTGTGTGCGTGGACGACCTCTGCAGCTGTGTGCGCAGAGGGTTTTTGTAAGGAAGGAACTGCAGCTGAGTGCGCAGCTTAGAGATTGTAAGAAAGGAACTGCAGCTGAGTGTGCAGTTAGACTTGAAGGAAGGATCTGCTGCTGAGTACGCAGATCAGACTGTTGTTTTGTAAGAAGTGGAATAAAAGCGCAGTTTTGTGGACATAGCCCCTACACTGGGGGTGAACCACGTTATATCTTGTGTTGTGGTTCCTTTGTGTGGTTTCTGTTATGTTTTGATGCTTTTGATAAGTAGGTGAATGCTAAAGTAAGATAACTGTTAAATATTAACTTCGCTGTGAATTTTCAGTTAAGGGTTAAGCAAGAAAAGTCTTCATCTAACTGTGAAGCTAATTAAGTGAATATCGAAGCTCTATTTGGTATAAATATTTGTTGTTAAGGTTAAAGGTACAGTAATATCCCTCTTCTGCTTGCAGAAACCTGATTCTGCGGCACCCCATAGCTGTTTCGGGTGAGACTACAACATGTTCGCAGGTTGTTGCCGAAAGGGCCAACGCTATGGATCTTTTTGTTGGTGCAAAGTTAATGGTATAAAACCTAGGTCTACCCTATAGCCCAACAAATTGGTTCCATTGCCAGTTGAACTCAGTATCTGCTTGAAGAGGGATCTATGTCGGACCTGAAGGGCTATGTTTTGGAGGCCCTTAGTAAAAGAAATCGGTGATTGGGTTGAAGCTACCTATCAGAAATTTACGGAACAAGAAAATAAGGATCCTCGTCGTAGCTCAGATGAATTCTTACAAAGGTACATTTTTGCTGATATTTACAAAATTTTCTTTAGTAGTATCCACATAGAATTGCACCAATGGTTATCCAGGTTGACAGAAAGAAAGACCAACTTCAAGGAAGATCAGTTTCTTGATTGGACCCCCGCAAGAATTAACATATTGAAAAGAGTGAATAACGTGATATCATGAGCTGTTGATTTCTAGACAGCACGAACCCTTGAAGTTTTTGTGACAGAATTTGCCATCGACACAAGTACCTCTTTTAGCGAAGCTAAGAGACAGTTTTTCCAAGGACCAAGAGGTAAGTACCTAAATTCATTTAGTCTACAAATTAAAATGCTCTTGGCTGAGAAGGGCATATTGCTTATAGAATCAGATTGCTAGATTTATTTTTACTAACCTATGTTTGGAAGTGAAAGTAACTTCGACGAGCAAAGTGGTTTGCTGTGAAGCGGTAAAATATACAAGAGAAACCTAGAATCCTATACCCTAGGCCAAAATACCGAGTATATGCCATTAAGTCCAGAAGACCCTGAATCTGAAGAAACCCCTTCTGTTAGAAACCCTCCTATAAATCCGCCGTGAAGATCTGTTACCCCTGAGAACCTGTCGCAGCCTAAAAGTAACCCTAGCTCGAGTATTCCTGTAGCAAGTCAGTCTACCCCAGTAAGTTCTTCCCTCCCTCGATCCACTATGGCCCATATGACTGATGATATCAAGCTCCCAGTCTTCAAAGGAAATGGATCAGAGGATCCAGAACATTTTTGGTTCTTATGTGAAGCTGTGTGAACTGCGAAGAACATTATGGATCAAGATATAAGAAGAGCGCAACTGGTTACTTCTTTTAGAGATCGAGCTTTGACCTGGTTTATGAAATTTTCCAGTACTTAGAACCATGTCTTGGCTGATATTAAAACAGTGATGATCAAAGAGTTCAAGAAGCCTAAATCAGAGTCACAGTGTATAACTGAATTGAAAGAGATTCAGCAGAGGCGAGGTGAATTAGTTTGGGACTTTGATCAGAGGTTCAAAGTTCTGCTAGATCAAGTTAGTTTCACTATTGGACCAGCGCAACATAAAGAATGGTTCATTGCAGCCTCATTACCTCATATTAGAACGCCACTCATGCAACAGAAGGTTGCTGATCAGCAAGAGGCTTTGGAGATTCCCATGAAACTGGAGACAACTCTTGTCGAAGATAATTCTAGCATAGCCCAAATACAAGCACAGTTAGCAGAAATGGTTTTGGAGCTGTGCGACATGAAAAAAGGGAAATCTATTCGCGAAGAGGTGTGGTGTACACGATGTAGGACAGAAGGTCATGACAAGGAACAATGTGCTGCGCTAAGAAATTACCTGAATACTGGTGCGCTAAACCCATTTAACCCTAATGTTCTATATTGTGAGATTTGTAGAACAACTGGCCAGCATCGACCTGAAGACTGCTATCTACTACAAAGATATGTGCAAGTACCTAAGAATCCCTATTGCAAGTTCTGTAAGTCAGTTGGACACAACGAAGAGGAATTTGGCAGCTTTGACCTTATGAGAGAGCGGACATATGATGCTCATAGGGTACAAAATGATGCACAAGGCAATGATGGATATGGTTACCGTGGTACTACATCAGGTCGAGGTACCTTTGGAGGTCGTGGTCGTGGTGGTATGCCTAGAAGAGGTCAAGGCTAGGTTTTGTGTTATAACTGTAATCAGGCAGGGCATCTAGCTAGAGATTGTCGGAACCCAACTACGACATGTCGATATTGCAGAGAAGTAGATAATGTCATTGAGAAATGCCCACAGCTGATAGCCAAGATACAAGAAAGAAATAGCGCTCCTCCTCAGAATATTCAGATGATTACTGTAGAGCAAAGACCTGTCCCAGCCATTAACGTTGTTACAAGGAGTGGAGCTATGACGCAAGTGCAGAATAAGGAGAAACAGCCTGACGAGGCTTGGGTTAGTAAGACCCTAGAGAAAGTTCCAACCTTAGATGTGGGAAGGAAAAAAGAAACATTTATGGAAGCCAGAAAAGACTTTACTGATCCAAGCACATCAGTAGTAGCTACGCAGCAGCATCAACAGCAGTTGCAGTCTCAAGAAGCTTCGACAGATAAAGTAAGTACACTGTCGACATTTTTATAGAGTTGTATGAAGCTCTTAAGAAATCAGAATGCTTTAAATGAGTTACAGAAATTTATTGCTTCTTATGAACCTCAGCGAAGCTCTGGTAAAGAAAAAACTGTCAATAGAATTAGAAGAACTGGAAGAGAAATGAGATTGCATGCTCAGATAGGATCAGAAGTAAATGTCTTAACTAAGAGACATGGGAACAAATGGGAAAACCTACCCTTGAATGGTCCCCTATATAGTTGAAATTAGCCAATCAGCAGAATATTGTGCCCCTAGGAAGATTCCCTAGTGTCCCAGTAGACATTGATGTAGTTAGTACCTTAGCAAATTTTGAAGTCATTGAAATAATTGATGATAGCAACCCCTATCCAGCGTTGCTAGGAATTGAATGGGCAATAGAGAATTCTGCAGTAATCAACCTTAAAAACAGGCAGATGACTTTTCAAGGTAAAGGTTTGAGAGTCATAGTACCCTTGGACCCTTCTCAAGGAGAAAGGTACACAGAGCCAGTCAGAGATGAAGATTAGGATATTCTGGATCATATCTACAACATCACAACTAAAGAAGAAGACTATGTTAACCCTACTCCTGAAGGTATAATGGACTGGAAGTGTGATAGTTCTTGCATGACTGATTCAGATGAAGGCTTAGAGAATTGGCAGAATAGACTTTATGAACTACATGGACATCGATGTGTAAGAATTACCAAGTCTCTCATATGGCTTGGCTCACAGACAAGAGTCTTACCTATTTTTGAAGGCTTGGCAGACCCCGAAGATTTTATTTTGCAATTTTCAGAGCACGTACCAGATTCACATAAAATGGAGACTCTAGATTCAGTATTTAGAGCCATGGCTGCTAGATGGTGGAATGGTCATAAGAAGTATATTCAGAGTTGGGAAGCTTGTCAAAAGCTTCTTCGCCTCAGATTCGTGGATCAACCTCAAGAGGTGCGAAGCAGGTTTAATGGTAAGACTAGCCCTCAGGAGCATTTGGAGGAATGTTACGAAGCATGGAAGCATGTACCTCGTGAAGAATGGGTACATATGTTTGTGCACACTCTGGAACCTGTAGCAAAGAACTGGTATGCGGAGGTGGATCTTCGCCATGGTACTGTAAGTTGGGATAGTCTTGTTGATAGTTTTGTGCTTACATTTTCTATTAATGAGGTTTGTCCTGCTTTAGACGCAGCTATTAGGTTGATCCATACTAAGGTGTTTGATGATAAATAAGTAGCAGAGCACCAACCTGATTGGAAGGCACAAGAAGCTAATGCAGTAGAATGTTATAACCTCGCAATTAACGAGGATGATGACCCACACAACATAAACATTTCTAAGTCAGAAGGACACTGCGAAGTACATGGACCAGCAGTCGAAGAACCAGAAGTGACTCAGCCCTTGAAGACAAGGCAAGTAAAAATTGTGTCAGAAGAAATGCCTAAGTATGATACTATTGGATATTATTGGGATGAAGAAACGGTAAGCAAAGTGACCCAACTTCTCCATGAGTATCAGGACCTATTTTCGACGAAGTTCTCAGAAATTAAAGGTATCCTTGGTGATATAGGAGTGATAAAAATCCCTTTGAGACCTGATGCGAAGCCTATGAAGCAGCGCCCTTATAGGATGAACCCTAAGTATAAAGAAAAATTCAGGGTGGAGCTAGATAAGATGCTTGCAGCAGGAATCATTGACCCTGCCGAAGAGTCAGAATGGGTCAGCCCCATGTTGGTACAAGAAAAGAAGACCAAGGGAGAAATCTGAATCTGTGTTGATCTCAGGAAGCTGAATGATGCCTGCTTACATGATCAATTTCCTACTACCTTTACAGATGAAGTTTTAGACAATGTCGGAGGTCAAGAAGTGTATTCTTTTACTGATGGATTTTCAGGTTACCATCAGATCAGAATTGCTCCAGAGGATTGACATAAAACAACATTGGCTACAGAAATGGGATCTTTTCAGTATACAGTTATGCCTTTTGGATTGAAGAATGCACCTGCTATGTTTTCCAAGGTAGTCATATCTACATTTAAGGAATTAATTCATAAGTTCTTGGAAGTTTACTTTGATGATTGGACTATCTTTGGTTTATTAAAAGATCATATAGCTAGCTTAAGGCTTATGTTGGACAAGTGTAGACAGCACCAGATTTCATTGAACCTGAAGAAGTGTATCTTTTGTGCACCTTTTGGAATTTTGCTAGGTCATATTGTATGCAAGCAAGGATTGATGGTGGATCCTGTGAAGATAGCCATCATTGTGAACTTGCTACCTCCGAAGTCTATTAAGCAACTTCGGACTACGCTTGGTCATCCTGGATATTACAGGAAATTCATCAAAGGATATGCTCAGATTACAGCCCCTATGGAGAAGAAGTTGAAGAAGGATATTAAATTTGAATAGACACCTGAGTGTCAGGAAAGCTTGGACATTTTGAAAGAAAATATGGTAACTGCCCCTATCCTAGTATTCCCTGACTGGAATAAGGAGTTTCATGTTCATGTCGATGCATCTTGCGTTTCTTTAGGTGTAGTACTGGCTCAGTCAAGTGACGGTAATATTTATCACCCTATTGATTTTGCAAGTAGAAAATTGTCCACAGCAGAGGAGAATTATACTACGACAGAACGTGAAGGTCTAGCTATGGTTTATGCCTTACAGAAGTTTCGAGACTATCTGTTAGGATCTCATTTTAAGATGTTCACTGACCATTCTGCTTTGAAGTATTTGGTTAACAAGCCGGTTTTAGGTGGAAGGATATGCAGATGGCTGATTCTGTTTTAGGAGTATGACTTTGAGATCATAGTTAAACCAGGGAGACTTAACCTGGGGCCTGACCACTTGTCGAGGCTCGAGTCAGGAGAAGAGCCCACTAGTTTGGACGAAGGTCTTCCTGATGCCCAGTTGTTTTCCATCCAGATGGTTGATGACTATTTCCAGGATATTGTTCAGTACTTGTCTTCAGGTTTTCCACCCTTTGAGATGACGACACAACAGAAGAAGCAGCTGGTGGTCAGAGCAGCTGACTTTACCTTGATAGCAGGACATCTATATAAGATGGGACTAGATGAAATATTGCGCAGATGTGTCCTAGAGCACGAAAAGCCATTGATCTTGGCTGAGGCACATTTGGGAGCAGAAGGAGGTCACTATGCAGGAAAATCTATAGCTCAGAAGATTCTGACAGCAAGATTGTGGTGGCCTACAATTCATAAGGATGCAAGAGGGTATTTCCATAGCTGCGATATCTGTCAAAGGACAGGAAAACCATCCAGGAGGGATGAGATGCCTTCGGTTCCACAGGTAACTTTACAAGCATTTGACAAATGGGCTATTGATTTTGTGGGACCAATCAATCCCCCTACAAAGAAATCTGGAGCAAGATACATTATTACAGCGACTGATTACCTTACTCGTTGGGCCAAAGCTCAACCAGTAAAGAATTGTAGTGCTGCTATAGCTGCGAAGTTCATCTTTGATAATATCTTGTCAAGATTTGGGTGTCCTAGAATTCTTATGAGTGATCAAGGATCACATTTCCTAAATAAGACTATTGAAGCATTGACCGAAGAATTTCAAGTATATCATCAGAAGAGTACTGCCTACCATCCTCAGGAAAATGGAACTGTCGAAGCCTTTAACAAGATCCTTGAGCACGCTCTGACGAAGGTTTGCGATGTTAACAGAAATGATTGGGATCTTAGAATTCCAGCAATACTATGGGCTTATAGAACCACTTGCAAGAAGTTGACAGGCCATACACCTTTTAGGCTGGTCTATGGACAAGAAGCAGTTATTCCCATGGAGTACATTGTTCCTAGCCTCATAATATCTGCCTTCACAGAGATGGATGACCCAGCTATGTTGAAAGAAAGGCTGGCAAAGATGCTAGAACTAGAGGAAGACAGATTCATTGCAGGTTTCCAGCAGCAAGTACAGAAAGCTAGAGAAAAAGCATGGCATGATAGACACATTAAGAAGAAGCAATTCCAGATTGGTGATATTGTGCTCTTGTACGACAGTAAATTCATGAATTTCCCAAGTAAATTCAAAACAAATTGGAAAGGACCATACATAGTTTAGGAAGTTACCGACGGTGGTACAGTCCAGTTAGCTAAATTGAATGGAGAAATTTTACCTTCCATGGTGAATGGAAGTAGATTAAAGAAGTACAGGGACAAGCCTGGACCCCCTAATCAGAAGTAACAGCAAGAAGGAGAGTCTAAGTACCAAGAACAGTTGAAATTGGGTACTAGACTATAATGAAGTTGTTCTCAAAGCTACAAAGTATTGAAGGCTTCCAAATTTCGAAGGTCAAAGTTCGGTTGGCACTTAGGTCAGGATGGGTCGAAGGTCAATATTGTGTCGAAGGTCCTCATTGTGACGAAGCTGAATTTAGTGGTTGTGTCAAAGAAGAAAGGTCTGTCGTAGCCTAAAATGTGACTGATCGGACAAACTATATTTGGTGGCGCCGGCACATGAGCTTCCTTAACTGCTTGTAATGATGAGATTTTGGAAAATCTAGCGCCGTGTAAACAGGATTTACCGCCGCTCCATCATATTTGGTGTACTTAATGCACCATGATGGCATATTTTGTTGTGGGATTCTATAAGAAGCCACACAGACTTGCGACTCCTGCATTACACATTTTCTTGAGTTTACAGTTAAGACCATGTCAAATGATCGCGAAGTCCAAGAATTGTTACGAGAGTTCAGGGAGAGAGGTCTGCAGAAACTTATCAGCAATCCACCTGCATCTAAACTTCCCCAGTGCTGCATCCACCTATGCAGACATGTTCAACCAAGAAGAAATTTAACGCAGAAGTTCGCTCTAAACGGAACGAAGAAAGGCACAAACCCTCAGGAAAGACTCTGGAGGATCCTGAGATGTATCCTCCTGGCTCAGCAGAATGAAGGCATGCTGTTTGTCTTATGCAAAAGTACATTGGCATGCAATCACATGGGTACCATCTGTTAAGGACCCAAACTTGTGGATGGTCAAATGTTTGATAGGACATGAATGGGAGGCAGTTCGTGGGATGGAGTCGTTGATAGATTTAGAAGGCCCAATGATTCCCATGACCATCATAAATATTGCGAAGGAAGACAGCAGCATAAGGAACATAGGTAGTCTGTTAAGAATGAAAGGATGAAGGATCAAGCAAGCTACGGCCGTGGTAGAAGTGGCAGAAGGGATGACGATGTTGACAGGCATATAAGGGAGCAGGAGGGAAAGAAAATTAAAGATGATGGTTACAGAGATGCAGATGGCTACAGAACTCGATAGATTGCAAAAGGAGCTAGTAGAGAAGGAGCAAGCAGCCGAAAACAGTTTACTATCTTCGCCAACAAGATTCTCCCACCAGACAAGCAGCAGAGTGTATTGGGATGGCCATCTAGATGGCAAACAACTGGACATCAGGAAGACCTTCGTCCAAACTAGTGGGCTCTTCTCCTGACTCGAGCCTCGACAAGTGGTCAGGCCCTAGGTTAAGTCTCCCTGGTTTAACTATGATCTCGAAGTCATACTCCTGAAACAGAATCAGCCATCTGCATATCCTTTCAACTAACACAGGCTTGTTAACCAAATACTTCAAAGCAGAATGGTCAGTGAACATCTTAAAATGCGATCCTAACAGATAGTGTCAAAAATTCTACAAGGCATAAACCATAGCTAGACCTTCGCGTTCTGTCGTAGTATAATTCTTCTCTGCTGTGGACAATTTTCTACTTGCAAAAGCAATAGGGTGATCAATATTACCATCACCTGACTGAGCTAGTACTACACCTAAAGCAATGCAAGATGCATCGACATGAACATCAAAATCCTTATTCCATTCAGGGAATACTAGGATAGGGGCAGTTACCATCTTTTCTTTCAAAATGTCCAAACTTTCCTGACACTCAGGTGTCCATTCAAACTTAATATCCTTCTTCAACTTCTTCTCCATAGGGGCTGTAATCTGAGCATATCCTTTGATGAATTTCCTGTAATATTCAGGATGACCCAGCGTATTCTGAAGTTGCTTAACAGACTTCGCAGCAAACCACTTTTCTCATCGAAGTTACTTTCACTTCCAAACATAGGTTAGTAAAAATAAATCTAGCAATCTGATTCTATAAGCAATATGCCCTTCTCAACCAAGAGCATTTTAATTTGCAGACTAAATGAATTTAGGTACTTACCTCTTGGTCCTTGGAAAAACTGTCTCTCAGCTTCACTAAAAGAGGTACTTGTGTCAATGGCAAATTCTGTCACAAAAGCTTCAAGGGTTCGTGTTGTCCAGAAATCAACAGCTCGTGATATCGCGTTATTCACTCTTTTCAATATATTAATTCTTGCGGGGGTCCAATCAGGAAACTGATCTTCCTTGAAGTTGGTCTTTCTTTCTGTCAACCTGGATAACCACTGGTGCAATTCTATGTGGATACTACCAAAGAAAATTTCGTAAATATCAGCAAAAACGTACCTTTGCAAGAATTCGTCTGAGCTACGATGAGGATCCTTATTTTCTTGTTCCACAAATTTCTGATAGGTAGCTTCAACCCAATCACCGATTTCTTTTACTGAGGGCCTCCAAAACATAGCCCTTCAGGTCCGACGTAGATCCCTTTTCAAGCAGATACTGAGTTCAACTGGCAATGGAATGTAGAGAATGGCTATAGGAAGTTCCTGGTAATGTAGAGAATGTCTCCCTCGCTAGGAGGGAATATTATTTGTACAAAATTAGAAGTCATTATCCGAGGCTTGTGTTGTATCAAGATTGAAGTCTTGTGTTTTATCAATACTGTGGAAATCCATTTGTTAAGGTGGTTATACTATGTGATATATTGCTAGTAATGGTCATTGAGTGATATAAGTATCCTTTAGGACTTAGCTACCCCTAGAGTGAATTAATTTAGCATATGACTATATGGCACGAGGTAATATATATGATCATCAATATGTATGGAATAATTCTTTTGAGTATGATATGATAAAATAGATAAATAATACACATATGGACCATGCATTAATTATTTAATGACAATGAGATAAAGAATAGAGAAAGAGAATTTGAATTTCCCATGAAAATTTCTGAGTGAACTCAAGTTATAAAGCTTCATTAAAATATGAATGCCTCAATCAATTCCTTAGTCAAAGCATCAATTGAACTATTAATGAATGTAATATGTTAAGTAAAGAAGAGATTAATATTCATCAATTAACATGCTCAGTTAAACTAAAGAGATCCATGAAAAATTTAATAATATAAATTGTGCATGGATGGCACTAAGAGTGTAGCACTGATGACACTTAAGCCATCGTGTTAAATAAGTGATCAGTATTCAGTTAAATATTGAGTTCAAGTCAGTTATCATTCAATTCAAGTAAGTTAACATTTATTTCAAGTCAATTAACATTCAGTTCAAGCCAAGTATCATTCAATTCAAGTAAGTTAACATTCATTTCAATTTGGTTAGAATTCAGTTCAAGTTAGTTAACATTCAGTTTAAGTCAGTTCACTTTTAGTTGAATGCAATGAACATTTAGTTAAAGATAATTGAGGAAAGGAAGGAAACTAATGTTTGCGTGGAGGGAGTTCTATTTATACCCTCCTTGTAAATTCAATATGTGGTTCTCTCAGTATGTTTATTAATCCTCCTATGCAATATCTTCTGCATGTTAGGTTTTTTGGCTTGCTATTAATATGTTAGGCATATGGCAAGTTCAATATTGTTGCATACAATTGTTTTTGCAGGGTTGCATTGGATCTCTTTTATCTATTTTTGCGGTGATATCTCTTATTGGTAAATATGTTTATGTGTTGTAAACCATTCTTTGCAAATCTATCTATCGTACTCAAATAATTGCTGGGTTTTTCATTCTCTGTGTTTGGAGGGTTTTCCCATGGTATATCTTGTGTTTCATGGTTAATTGATTCATATGGTTTATTTATGGAGATGATTTATGTGGATAATATATTTATGAGATTTATAAATGGATGATATATCTATGTGGATGAATTATTTATGAGATTCATATGTGTATGATATAAATATTCATATGTGTCTGAATTATGAAATTCATAAGTGCTAAAATTGTTTGATAAAAGTTTTAAAGTTCAAGCATCTCCAATTTTTCTCAAATATCAACACCCAAATCCCCCTTATGTTTGTTATTTGGGATTTTAAACACAACTGAAATAATAATCATGATCAACACCCAACATTATGTGTACGATCATCTTTGAGAACATGAGATGTTTCACCGAGAATAATATTGTTGTTAGAAGAGTGTCGAAGAATAGGGATGTTTTTGGGTGGAGAAATATTTAGGGAAAGAAACATGAATAGGAAAATTTATTTGCATTATAATTTCCAAACTCCAATACTTACATGTATCGGGAAATTCATTTTCGATTCAATACTAGCTCTACTTCTATGATGTTAAGCCCTTCGATGTTTGTTTATTGCATATTTATTTTGGTGATAGCATAAATGATGAAGTTAATTTATTCTTTCATGTGATGCTGGAGAGAGAGTGCATTTCCTACTGTGTTTACTTATCCTTTCAGATGACATTTATAAACGTACATAGAGAGAAATATTATAGGATAATATGAACCCGACATAAAACGAAACTGTATAAATGTATTTCATAGTAATTTGTATTAAATTCAATTAAACAATCATATAAATTGAAAATAGTAAGATGCACTTCATTAAACCATAAATAAAAACGCATTTAGAACACATTAAAAAAAATATTGAAGAAAATGGCAACAATGGAAGAATAAACAAAACATATTTCCAACCACATGGTCAAAGGATAAGAAAGCAAAAATTAAAGATATTTTATTCCAATATTTTTGTTGCATGTCAATAATCGACAAGTTGAAAGTGGTCTAGGGGCCTATATTAGGATATCTTCACCCAATGGTGGATTGGTATCAATACAATCTATGTTCGGAGAAAGTGGGAAAAATATTTCCGTTTTCAATCAAGAAATTCTAAAGCAATGGGAATGGGGAGACAAAAATATTAACATTATAAATACTTGTTGAGATAGATAGGAAAATCATCAAATGATATAACATGAAAGGAAGTTGCAGATTCTTTCTTAAAATAACTTCCATTCAATGTTTGTAATAGAATAAAGTGAGGGAACGTGTTATTTATATGCATAGAAATGTCATGCAACTGGTTCCATTTGAATCCCCAACCGTCTTCAAATAGTCTTCTCTCCATTCAGAATAGGGATGACCAAACTAGAAATTTTCTAATTCTTGAATAGACCAAGCCAAATTGATGTGGAACCATTATAGATAAGACATATCAATTGGTTGTTGTATGATGCAAGTAACATACATTGTACATCAGTGATTGAAATAAATGAAAACCCCTAGTCATTTTGAAAAACATCCAACCAGTAAATAATGTACCCATATTTAGGTACTCTTCATATCTCGTGTCTAAGTACAACGAAGATAATTTATTTTCATAGAACATTGCATCCTTGGGGTGTAATGCCACCAAAAGGAATTTTTGTCTTCCTCTATCAAGTATCCAAGTTGTTACCGATGTACAACTTTGACTACACTATATCATAAATATGTTTTATAAAAATACGATCATATTTTCGAGAACCTACTTTTCCATCCAATGTGAAGAAACCTCCATCACCAACCCATATAGATCCTAGACTCTTAAATTCCCTTGCGAATTGATTCAAAACAAAATATATTTTTTGCAAACGAGGATCGAGTTGGTAAAGATAACAAAATCATGAATCCAACCATACACTCAATTTCTTATATCCAGTTTATAAATGGAAGAAGAAGATGAGATATGTGACCCCTGTCACTAATATATGTAGCATTGAACTCAGTTTCTTCATAATGGAATATAAGAACCGGAAATCCTTATTTATCTTCTAAAAATCAATTGTGTAACGACAAAAAATAATAGTTTTAAAAAACATCATCCAAATGTTTACAAACAAGTCTAAAGCAAACCAAATGTCACATCCCCACCCCTCCACCAGAGAGAGGACGCGACATTACTGCTAACAAATCAGGGCAATCTAAGCCCCATAACGTAATATAAGATGCATTGTAGTTAAAAACATACACAGACGCATAAAACATGCAATATACAACGGAAGTAATTACATTTTTATTCGAGTATTGAACATGTTCATCATATTTCATTAAGAAAATACAAATGCAACGATTAACACAAGAGATACTTATCTTATGAAGAAGCTTACCTTGCAACCAACTATGTAGCTGCAATGTTCCACCCAACCATAGGCCAGTGTGCTCATCAATCTCTCAGCACCATTTCCACCTTCGAGCTGGGCATGATTCCCACAAGGAATAAGGGAACACTAGCAGACTCACACATAGCCAAAGATATATCAAAATTCAGCCAAGGAAAACCTTGATTTGGGTTTATCAGGCTACCAAGGAGGTGGGAAGCTTGAACTGCTAAGCTAGTGAGCTCAACCACATAGCTATGGACACCTGCACTAGATCGGGCTTGGCTCCTAAAAATTCTACACACCCAACACAAGGAAGCATCCCCTTCTTTGCTATACAGTCCCTCGGGCTATGCCTTCCATTCCAGTGCTATTCAGGGTGTGCAAAGAAGAAAACCAACCCCCCTAGATATTTCTGTGAGGTTCTATCCTACACTAGGTTTATCAAGCTAGTTCAAACCCAATTCCACTCCAAATCAATTCATACCAAAAAAAAAGATGCATACACAACAAAATACAAGTTCCGGGATTGATGAAAAACATCATGGGAGCCAAAAATCGAAATGGAAATTGGGGAAAAATGACCCAGCATGAGTAATTCGTTTCAGAAACATTCTATGGCTTCACGTGGAAAAAAACGGCTCCCTCAGTCCTTAAATTTGTGGATTTGTCCCCCATTGGCTATGCAACACTGAAAACACGAAATTCCCAACAGTGGAAATGTGGAAACAACATAAAAACGTTCAAGAGAGATCCCAACCACCGTACATTAACAAAACCACTTCCCAGCCATGGGAAAAATGAAGCCTACACTACAAAAACGTGAATGGAGAATGCACAGGAGCTCCAAAAATGTGAGGAAGAGAAAAACGTGGATGCATGGTAGAATGTGCATACATTTTTGGGTTTTTAATTTCCCATGAATTCAAAACATGTTTTCCAAAGTGGGTGCTCTACCCAATTCAAATTTTTCCCATACTCTTCCCATTCCCATGAAATAACTACCTCAACCAATTTCTAGCATAAATAAATGATTGGGGAAAAAGAAAAGAAATGGGTAGTTGACAGTTTCGATGGGTTCTCCCTTTGACATTTGGCTTTTCCCCATTGGCTCAAAGGTCTGAATACCCCCCTCCCCTATTCTTAGGAAATCATGCCCCCGTCTCTTTAATGTTGCATTGACATAGCTCGTTGTGGATATTTTAATTAAGTTGCATATTTACATGATGTCCCAAAATTATAATGTGCCTCACTAGCACGAAATACCATCAACGACGATTTTTAATTGCTGAAACATAAAATGCTAAATTGATGGTGGGACTTTTTCCTTTAGCTCCACACCACGATTAAATACAATATTTACATCATATAAATTTTTAATACAAACGAGGTCAAAAACCAAGGTGTTACACCAAAATGGAGAAAATAATTCAATAAAACACTATTTCAATGAGTTCAAAAAGAAAGTTACACCAAATAATTGTATCCATATCCATAAGGAGAAATGCCTACCATAAGCAAAAAGAAAAAGACACAAATCATTAATAAAACCAATTTTTAATACATAATGTTATACTATTATTGAATAATCAAAATATTAAAAATAAACTGTAATTTCAAAATAATTTCTAATTTATAGTCTAGAAACTATTTTATGAATTTTGATTCAAAAATATTTAAATTAATTAAATAATGTCTAAACTAATTTTGAAAAAGGAAACAATGTTGTCTAAATGCTAAATAATAATAATCATCAGTACCCAAATTGATTTATTAATGTAAACGTAAAAAATGGGAAGTATAATGTCTAGTGTATTTCATGTGAAAAGTAAAACAATATTGTCTAATGTGGAATGCTAACATTAAAAAATAATAATCATCACTTCCCAAATTGATTTACTACTCAATAATAATCATCACTTCCCAAATTGATTTATTAATGTATAATTAACAATGTTTACATTTCTAACTTAAAAAAGTGTGAAGTATGATCTATAATGTGAAATATGTAATGTATAAATGTGTCACGTCTAAACTATGCTATGAAATATTTAAACCTTGGAGAATATGAAATATTTAAACCTTGAGAATGGTCTTACACCACCATCTCTTTAAACCTTCGTGGGTAGCCGCTTACTACCATCTACACCTTGGACCTAAACCAAATAAAAATATACATATTTCAGAAAAAAACTAATAATATTAAAATGTATAATTTATCATATGTTTATAATAAATTCGTTTTAATGTTGTATGAAATATTGTTTTATGATTTGTTATTTGAATTTTAAGATAAATATAGAATTACCATCTGCACCTTGGACCTAAACCTAACAAAAATATACATATTTTAAAAAAAATCTAATAATATTATTAAAATGTATAATTTATCATATGTTTATAATAAATCTGTTTTAATGTTTTATGAAATATTGTTTTATGATTTGTTATTTGAATTTTAAGATAAATATAAAATTACATATAAAAATGAGAAAAATAACAATATTACTTTATTATGTGTTATTTAAATTTTAAGATAAATATAGAATTGTATATATATAAATGAGGAAAATAAGAATATTACATCTAGTTATTTTTGGATTGGAAATATTAGATATCCAATAGCTGGACAAAATATTCTTAGTGTATACGTAGAATACCAATCACTATTCGCTAATGTAATATAAACAGAAACTGAAAACACATGGTAACGATTCCAAAATTTTGAAATATATGACTGAAATGAAATTATAATTAATCTGAAAGCATAACATTGTAAATCTAAAAGAGTATTTTGTATGCTTAAATTAATGAATGCCATATATATGATTAAACTTATAAAATGATAATTACGCGAAGCTTTGTATTCAATTTTTTAAAAATAAAGAAAACATTCTAATTAAGCACGATTTAACCCACAAAGATTCCAATTATTAGGTGGAAAACAAATTCTAATTATACACTGGTTATTTAAATGTTTACCACAATGAAACAACATTTAAAAATCCACAAAGGACACACGATGTCGAGCCCAAAATGGCTTCTACAAAGAAAAAATGAATATAAGCGCTGCGTTGCAGTGCAGTGCAGTAGAGAAACCCTATACATCTCAATATCGAAAATTCGATTTATAACAGCTTGGATCGTTCACTTTCGGCCTCCGCGATACCGAACATACGCGGACTTGGTGTGACATAAAAATCACGGCCACACCAAAGTAACCAATCTTCAGATCATCGAGCGCTCCATCGGTTTTCTCCACCTTCTTCTACTTCCTCCCGCTTGCCAGCTTCAATTTAATCATTAAATATTTTTCCTCGCTAGGGCTTGGACTGGAGGAGCTCTTTATTAATACAACGTTGGAGGATACCTCCATCCTCACTGTGGACGCAGATTTTTCTACATAGGAGTTGCCTCCGCGGGGGATTTGGGGGAATATGATCACTGACCTTTCGATCCTCCTCTGATGTTGTCTATAATTTCTCTCGCTGATGAGCGTTGGTGTAAAAGTGGCAATACTTCCGGGCTTGGACCAGACGGTAGACTGTTAAACGTTTGAATGTCCATTCCTTCTTCATCTTCTTTCCTCATTTTCTCCATCGTATTACTGGGCCTAGAGGGCTCTATGTTCATTATTTCTTTTCTCTTCTTTGATTCTGTCACTTGGGTAAATGCGGGTTTTTCCATCATATTTCGCTAGTTGGTAGCTGGATGGCTTTACTCTTGGGCTTGACCCAGAGGGCCTCGACTCTTGGGCTCGGCCTCGAAGGTAGTTTGCCGTCTTTCTCTGTTTTTTTCGCCGGCTGCTCATTCTTGGTATGTGGAAGCGTATTATTTTCGAAGACCATGTCTACCATGCTCTCGCACGCATTAGGGTTTTATAACTGCTATTGTGCTCACCATTGCGTTTTTTAAAAGAGTGGGGTTCGAATCTTGTCGGGTTGTGCAAAGGGTCACCTCATAAAGGTGAGGAGCGCATATCGTTTTCGTGGTGGTTGTGCTCTCTGATAATCTAGATGATCATCTAGTGCAATTGTTGAGAGAAGGTTGTATTGTTCTCAAATTCAGTTTATGGATTCTTCACTGTATTTTTATGTTTTGTATTTAATTTAATTTATATATTGTTGTTAGAAGTTTAATTTGGAAATCGATAAATGGATTACTTTTTTAATTAATATTTATTACTTTGTTACATAAACGTTACAACTTCTACATATCATAATTGGTAATTGGTAGTATTATGTATAGTCCACATAACCTTATGTAAGGTTACAATATCTCCACTATAGTCAGATGTAGAGAGCCTCACGGCTCAATAAACCATCTTAGATCCAAATCCTCGGCTCTATCAAGCCTCGAGAGGGATCAAATATCTAGAGGTGCAAATCTATTCTTAGGTATTGCACTTAATGAGCTATCAACTTTGGGGTGCCATTGATTTGATTCAAACCAAAAGACACATCTTTTTATTTAAGGTCCACATATAATATTTTTATTATTAATATTTAATACTATTTATGGCCTACATATAATAGTTATTATTATTTTTTATTTTGTTAGGAACCAACATTACAACATCTCCCCGTACAAGGTTTTAAAACCATATGCAAGGCCCTCCTAAAAACATGGGTTGTTTAGAAGGCCTTGCACATGGTCTTAAAACCATTTTCAAGGCCCTCCTAAACCATGTACAATAAAAAATAGGTTGTTTAGGAGGCCTTGCACATGGTTTTAAAACATGTGCAAGGCCAACATTTTTCAATGCATTGCACATGGTCTTCAAAGCATTTTCAAGGCCCTTCTAAACCATGTACAATAAAACCATGGGTTGTTTAGAAGGCCTTGGACATGGTTTTAAAACCATGTGCAAGACCAAGATTTTTTTTGCTGATAATTAAATTTTTACCTTTTTATTGTTTTGTTAGGTAGGAACATTACAACGTCTCCCCCATAGTAGGTTGTCTTTACGATGGACATTTATTTTGGCCGATAATTACAACTTTTATTTTTTATTATTTTGTTAGTAACAAACGTTACAAGATCTTCCTCATATTAAGTTGTTTTTGCAGACATTTATTTTGGGGATAATTTTTTTTGTTTGTTTGTTAATTTTTTACTATTATTTATAACCAACATTTAAAGGAGTAACATTATGTAACGTTAAAAGATATCCCCATACTGAGCTCGACATTTACGAGTGTGGATGCAAATCTTAGGCTCTATCAAGAGCCGAGAGGGATCAAATATTTCGAGGTGCAAACCTCTTCTTAGGTATTGCACTCAATGAACTATCAACTTTGGTGTGTCCTATATATAACCATTGATATGATTCAAACCAAAAGACACCTTTTTATTTAAGGTCCACATATAATATTTTTATTATTAATATTTAATATTATTTATGGCCGACATATAATATTTTTTATTATTTTTTATTTTGTTAGGAACAAACATTACAACATTTCCCCATACATGGTTTTAAAACCATATGCAATGCCCTCCTACAACCATGGGTTGTTTAGGAAGCCTTGCACATGGTCTTAAAACCATTTGCAAGGCCCTCCTAAACCATGTACAATAAAACCAAGGGTTGTTTAGGAGGCCTTGCACATGGTTTTAAAACCATGTGCAAGGCCCTCCTAAACCATGTACAGTAAAACCATGGGTTGTTTAGAAGGCCTTATGTGCAAGGCTAATATTTGTATTTTTTCCTCACCCACATTTTTTTTTACGGGATAATTAAATTTTTACTTTTTTATTGTTTTTTTAGGTAGGAAGATTACAGCATCTCCCCCATATTAGGTTGTTTTCCTCGGCGACATTTATTTTGGTTTATAATTAAATTTTTTATTTTTTATTAATTTTTAGGTGTTATTTTTTGCGGACATGTTACAAACGTTACTAAGTTACATCACATTACAAGATCTCTCCCATAATATTCACTATCAATATTATTTTTTGCCGACATGTTACAAACATTACTAAGGTTACATCACGTTACAACTCCCCCATACTGGGCTGTAGAGCGCCTCTCGGCGCAACAAGAGTAACATTATGTAACGTTACAAGATATCCCCATACTAAGCTGTAATGGGCCTCTCGGCACAATTAAATGTCATATATCTAAACCAGCGTAGATCCAAATCCTAGGCTCTATCAAGCACCGAGATGGATCAAATCTCTCGAGGTGCAAACCTTTTCTTAGGTATCCATTGATTTGATTCAAAACAAAAGACAAATCTTTTTATTTAAGGTCCACATATAATATTTTTATTATTAATATTTAATATTATTAATGGCTAACATATAATATTTTTTATTATTTTTTATTTTGTTAGGAACGAACATTACAACATTTCCCCATACATGGTTTTAAAACTATATGCAAGGCCCTCCTACAACCATGGGTTGTTTAGGAGGCCTTGCACATGGTCTTAAAACCATTTGCAAGGTCCTCATAAACCATGTACAATAAAACCATGGGTTATTTAGGAGGCCTTGCACAAACCATGTACAATAAAACTATAGGTTGTTTAGAAGGCCTTGCAAATGGTTTTAAAACCATGTGCAAGGCCAACATTTTTTTGCGGATAATTCTTGTTATTTATTATTATTTTGTTAGGTATGAACATTACATCTCCCCCATATTGTGTTTTTTTCTTGACCCGCATATTTTTTTTACGGATAATTAAATTTTTACTTTTTAATTGTTTTGTTAGGTAGGAAGATTACAACATCTCCCCCATATTAAATTGTTTTTGTGGCCGACATTTAGATCCAAATCCTAGGCTCTATCAAGCGCCAAGATGGATCAAATCTCTCGAGGTGCAAACCTCTTCTTAGGTATCCATTGATTTGATTCAAACCAAAAGACAAATCTTTTTATTTAAGGTCCACATATAATATTTTTTATTATTTTTTATTTTGTTAGGAACGAACATTACAACATTTCCCCATACATGGTTTTAAAACCATATGCAGGGCCCTCCTACAACCATGGGTTGTTTAGGAGGCCTTGCACATGGTCTTAAAACCATTTGCAAGGTCCTAATAAACCATGTACAATAAAACCATGGGTTATTTAGAAGGCCTTGCACATGGTTTAATAAAAACCATGTGCAAGGCCCTCCTAAACCATGCACAATAAAACTATGGGTTGTTTAGAAGGCCTTGCAAATGGTTTTAAAACCATGTGCAAGGAGAACATTTTTTTGTGGATAATTCTTGTTATTTATTATTATTTTGTTAGGTAAGAACATTACATCTCCTCCATATTGTGTTTTTTTCCTGACCCGCATATTTTTTTTATGGATAATTAAATTTTTACTTTTTAATTGTTTTGTTAGGTAGGAAGATTACAACATCTCCCCCATATTAGATTTTTTTGTGGCCGACATTTATTTTGGTCTATAATTAGAAAATTTATTTTTTCATTAATAAAAATAATGTTACATAACGTTACAAGATCTCCCCGATACTGGGCTGTAGAGTGCCTCTCGGTGCAATAATTTTGTTTTCATTAATAAAAATAACGTTACATAACGTTACAAGATCTCCCCATACTGGGCTGTATAGCACCTCTCGAAGCAATTAAACACTATAAATCAAATATCATATGCCTAAATTACACACCATAGTAATGTTGACTAATGTATAATGTCTAATGTTTATACTATATTGACCAAATGTTTACTATTGTTAATAAAATTTACACATGTTTAGAAATGTTTCTAATTATGTTAAATGTCTAATGTTTAGTAATGTTGAATGTGTACTAATGTATAATGTTTTACTGTTACTAACGTGTTATGTTTACCAATGTTGTTTACATATGTTTAACGTTTATAATGTTGTTTAATGTTTACTGATGTTCATTCATGTTTACTCATGCTAACACAAATGTTCATTGCATATTCTGTTATAATTTTTGCAAAATAAAAAACCAATTAATGTTATTTAATGGTCAATAATGTTCACCAATTTTTATTAATATTAATATTGATTAATAATAATACTAATGTTTAATATTTAAAGTTAATACTAATGTTCGATATAAATGTTTAATAATACTAATGCTTAATATTAATGTAACGTTCCCAACTCTCCGATTGGCGAAGAGGACGCTACCGTAATACTATCTACCCGAGAAACTATTCCCATGAACATACACATGATAAAAATTGAAATGCATTGAACTAAAACATGCATAGATGCATAATTATTTATCTTAGAGCGGAAGCAAACTACATTCCGTTCAAGCATTTAGCATGCTCATCATTTTCATTAAACAACAAATACAATTGCAGAGATGAAATAGACAATAATACTTATCTTGTGAAGAAGCTCGTCTCGCAACCAATTATGTCGAGGCAACGTTCCACCCAACCATAGGCCAATGTGCTCCTTAATATCTCAGCAACACTGCCACCCCCGAGCTGCGCATGATTCTCCAAGGAAATGAAACTAGCAGGCTCACACATAGCGAAAGATATGTCAAAACTCAATCAAGACAAATCTCTATTTGGGTTTATCAGACTGCCAAGGGGATGGAGAGGTTTGTTTTGTAAGCTAGTGAGCTCAACCATAGAGCCATGGACACCTGCAAAAGATCTGACTTGGCTTTTCCAACACATACACACCCAACACAAGGAATCATCCCCTTCTCTCCTGTACAATGCCTTAGGCTATGCATTCTCTTTCAGTGCTATTCAGGATGTGTAGTAAGGAACAATCAGCCCTCAATATCTCTCATTGAGGTTCCTCATGCACTAGATTTATCAAGTTGGTCAAGCCCCATTTCCACTTCCAATTCAACACAGACCAAAGCACAAATGTATGCACAACAATTACACAATTTCTTGGTTGAGGAAAATGGTTTGGCAACAAAATTAATTTCAAAGGTGGGTGAAAACAACCCACTAACAACAAATAGTATCCCAGGGACGTTTTGGCCCTAACATGGCCAAAATTGAATTCGATACACAATAATTACAATACTGGGCATGGACAAAAACGTCCTCGAAGCTAAAATCAGAAATGCTAAGTGGATAAAACAACCCCAGGAGCCAAAATCGATTTTGAGCTTGGAAAACGGTGGAAAAATGCAACAAAAATCGTGGATAAGGAAACCCAACCACCGACCATTACAAAAATGAAATTCTCATCCTGAGGAAAAGGAAGAAACGACTGCCCACGTGAGGTAAAACACACACAGCTACCCAAAAACAAAATTCACACATAGAAAACTTCCAGCCGTTTGAGAGAAAGAGCCCAACGTGGATGATTGATGATGAGAAAAATGCCAAGGAGCTCCAAAATTGTGAATGAGAATCATAGCAGGAAAAATCGTGAAGGTAAGACAGCTCCCAAGCTTCACCGCATGAGGAAAAATGGAGAATGTGGATGTATGGCCAAATGGGCATGCATTTTGGCTGTTTTCTTGCCCAAAAGTCAAAAATGATTTTCCCCAAAAATGGGTTTTCCCCAAATTCGAATTTCCTATCCATACTCTTCCCATCCCCATGCAATAACTATTTCAACAAATTTCTGGCAGAATTAAATGATTGGGTGAATGAGACAAGAAAGGCAGTTGATTGTTTCATGGGTCCTCCCTTTGACATTTGAATTTTTCCCATTGGCCCCAAAGGTTAAATATCCCCCCCCCCCCCACCTTATCTTTAGGAAATCATGCCCCCATCTCATTATTTGTTGCATAGACATAGCTGGTTGGGGTTTTTAATTAAATTGCATATTTACATGGTGCCAAAATTATAATGTTCCGGCTAACACGAATATACCATTGACAACGATTTTAATCGTTAGAACATAAAATGTTAAATCGATGGTGGGGCTTTTGCCTTTAACTCCACACCATGATTAATTACAATATATACATATATACATTTAATGCAAACAGGGTCAAAACCTAGGTGTTATAATTAATATCAATGTTTACTAATATTAATATTCACTAATATTTAATGTTCACCATTCTTTATTAATATTCATACTAATGTTTACTAATAATATTAATATTAACATAATTATCAATATTTAAATATAACTATTACTAATAATATTAATAATATTAATATTAATAATAATATTATTATTAATATTAATATTAATAATAATATTATTATTATTAATATTATTAATATTAATATTAATAATAATAATATTATTAATAATAATATCAAACCAAATATTTAATATCAATATTACCGTTCCATACTAATATTAAACCATAACCATAAAATATTAAATAAAACCATTAAACATAAATCAATACTATTATGTAAAAAAATATAACCATTAAACATTAAACAAAACCATGTTGAACATAATATTCAATGTCATATTATGTTTAATGTTTCTTTGCAAGTTAATAGTAATTTCTTTTAATATCATTATTATTATGTTTATTTTTTTAAGTGTAGGTTAATATTAGTAATAATATTTTAATATTAATATTAATATCAATATCAATTTTAATATTAATATTATTATTAAAACTATAAATTAAATATGAGATACCTAAATTATACATTATAAATAAATTAAATGTCATATACCTAAATTAAGCACCATAGTAATGCTTAATGTTGACTAACATATAATGCCTAATGTTCATGCCAAGTTGACTCATGTTCGCAAATGTTAATAAAAGTTACCAATGTTTCTCGCTATGTTGAATGCCTAATATTGTCTAATTTGTAATGTTTAGCAATGTACAATATGTAGTTATATTGTTTACTAATGTTTAATTATATATGTTTAATGTTTATAACGTTTAGCAATGTTTAAGGTTGATTTATGTATGATGTTAATGTTCATACTATGTTTACTAATGTTAAACAAATTTACTAATGTTTACCAATGATTTTTATTATGCCAAATGTACTCATGTATGATGTTTACTAATGTGGAATGTGTACTAAGTTATAATGTTTACTAATGTTTTATGGTTACTAGTGTTTTATGTTTACCAATGTTGTTTACACTAATGTTCATACTATGTTGACTTCCAACTACTCCAAAATCCATAAAAACAAAAAAAATACTACTTAGGTTTTACCTTTGTAACAACATTATTCATACAGTAAACTTCTATATTTAAAATGTTCCAAAATCTAGTTCATTATGAGTATTTAAACATTGATTTACGACAACACCTAATCGATAGTAATTTCATGAAACATGCACTACTAGATTACAGTTTTTTTTCTGTTTATGCGTTGTACTTGTTTGTCATAAGTTGTAAATATAGTAGTCTTAACCTTTGTTTATCACGGGGAAGGATTCGTCAAGTATACTTTTGTACTGTTTATGCCCACTGCCTACATACCCTGCTTAGTACAAGGGCTACGAGGCCACGAGGGTCTTACTTAGCTTCTTAAGCTAAAGCATTTCCTTTTTACATGTGTTTTTGCATATGTGAACACTTACTGGAGGGTTTTCTCCTTGAGACATCCTATGCAACTAAGCTAAGGTAAATCTACTAAGGCGTCCCTATCATGGCCAGGGAATGAGAAAGAAATACTTGAGCATAAACAATACCACATCCATACAATATTAAGTATGTTTTGAAAAGATTTAAATAACATCAAAACTGTCCTAACTATGGGCCGATAGTTAAATATTTAAATCATAATGAGGTAGCTGGGGGTTTTACAAAGTAGCCACATGAAGGTTTTTAGTGTTTGTCCAGCTAACATCAAAGGAGATAAACCCCAACTCGAAAAGAAAAAGGGATTTGTGGCTTTTGCATTGCGGTGAAGTGTGGAGAGCCAAGGGCTCTCAGCCCTCTCGACTCTGTTCATCTCTGTTAGTGTTGAGTGAATGTATTTGGTATTTGCAACAATGTAATTGGTAACAATATTGCTTTTAATCTCTTGGCGGTGTCATCCATTGACTAAATCAGTTGCAAAACCGTTGATAAGGTAAACGACCCTTTCGATGTTTCCTTGTTACCTTGGAAATTATTTACAGTTGCTTTAGAGTTTGTTTTATTACGTTTTAACCTCCATTTCATTTTTTAACTTGCAGGTGAAGAATATACAAAGTTGTTGGTTACGAACAAATGGAAAATACGACTACGACCTAACTCTTGTTTGGATTATAAAATGTTAACTAGATTTCACTTCTTATATTTTTCTTGTTTCGAAAGAATAGCCTTTGTAGGATACGATCGGGTGACATGTTGTAAACTTATTTCACAACATGATTTGAACCCAAAATCTGATGACAAAATTCGACGACATCCGACGAAAAATACTGTCATCGGATTTTACTTTCAAATTACGAATTATGTTTAAATTTTTTTAAATTGATAGAATATTAAGCCGGATTTTTTACTTTCCGCAAGGCGATTTTTCGACAATTTGCATGTCTAATTTGCGACGTTTGAATGTTGAATTTTCGACATGGGGAATTAGATTTAGGTTTATTTTTCTTATTAAATATATACAAAAAATTACATAAAAAATATTACATAAAAAATTTACATATAAAAAAACTTAAATATTAAATATAAAAAAACATTACATATAAAATAAAAATGAATAAGCATAATTAATAAATAAATAAAAATATAAAAATATATAACATAACAAACAAACCAAACATTTCAAACTGACTTACCTCCCCAGCCACGCGAATGCATTTTCACTTACCTCCCGAGCCGCGCGAATCCATTTTCACTTACCTCACAAAGCCTAGAGCCTGGAGCTTGTAGAGTTCGACAAGAGACTGTGTTTTTAATTATGTTACCAATCCCAGATCTTGGAGGTTTCTAATATTTTGTAAGGGTCGTCGAGATCTAAAATGTCACAGAGATAGAGAGGCCAGATAGAAGAGGTCACAGAGGTCGTCAAAAGGATACAATGCCCCAATAATCGGTCAATACCTTCCATTTAACCCCATATGTGTCTATAAAATTTCTGAATGTTTCAATGTTCCGAATGGAAAAATGATTTTGCAAAAATTTAGTGTGTTAGATTTTGTTTAGGGTGAATTTTACTCTATGAATGCATATGAATGGGTAAGATTGTCCCTATTGTATGTATCTTGATTCTTGCACTACATCTTTCACATGTTATTCATTTGCAATAATTTAATTTGGTGAGATAACAACCTGCACAAAGAGAGAACTCATCACATGATTACCCCATGGTGAATTGGTAAATGATTTTCTTAGTATGGAACATTGGTTTCTTTTGAGGGTTTTTGAAGAATGGGTGTGTGAAGATGCATAGAATAGGGGGGTTAGACATACCTATATGTTTATGGGTTAGAGTCAAGAGGATTGACGTTAGGGGTAAGACTATATCTAGGATTCTGACAACTAGTCTGGGTTAGATGTGACTATACCATTAACAATATGGGCATAAGGAATGTGTTTGGTTAAGCTTGGCCCTCTACTTGGTCACAACATTGGGTGCAGTTTTTGCATCAGAATATGATCATAAGGTAATCAATAAAAAACATTACCATTGGTAAATTGATCCCTTTACCCTTCTAGTCATACCCATATTCTATTGTACAGTTTTAAAGCTCAATCATACCAATTATAATTACCCTTGTTTTACACTCTAGGGTTAGGGGGTATGAATAGCCACCTCTAAAATGTTATCACTACATGGGAAACAAAATCCATTGAGATACTTTCATGAAAAGGAATAGATTCTCCTCTCCTTAACCTAGGCAAATCTACAACAAAATCCATTGAGATACTTTCATAAGGTCTACTTGGTATTGGTAATGAAAAGTCCAAATCAATTCCCTATTATTTGGGTTACTAGTGCTATAAATTACACAACTTATGATAAAACTTGAAATATATTCATGTATCTTAGGCTAGTAAACATAGCTTTGTATATTTTCAATGGTATTCCAAACACAAAAATTTCTATAAATTTAATAACTTTTAGATTCCATCATTAATTTAATTGTATATAAATTTAAGTGTGAGCTTCCGTGAGCAACTGAATTCTTCTTGCTTGGGGCATCGATGAAAGTTGGTCTTTCCTTACAAGAAACAAGTTTGCATGTAGTTTCATATGGAGGTTAAATTTACAACTTGATGATGCTTTCCTTCGTTCCTTCTACACCATTGAAATTATTTGTCTTCACTAATAACGTGAAAAGTCACTATGGCATGAAACTTAGGTTATCATTACGATTCAAAATAATGCAAGTGCGATTATTTTGTTGTCGGTTAGGTACTATGAAAGTATTATGAATTCTCAATCAGGTACTAAGGAATGCATTATGAAAGAGAGTAAAATAATAGGCTTCAAATTGGATGAAAAGAGGACTTGTTTCTCTTTGTGTGTGGTTGCACCCTTCATCATATAGCAATTGAATGAACTGAGAATCTATCTACAACCAAAGAGAAAAGAGGATTCCATAACTGAATGTTAGGAATTCCTATTTATAGCTAGTGAATCCTTCTTTAAAGCTTTGTTCCAAAGAAAGGAGCTTGCATGGCTTGCACACATTAATCACGTAACCTCCTTTTCTCAACTCAATTTTAAAACATATAAAGTCCACATTAAAAATAAAACTGTCAATTTACTAGTATAGTTAAAATCGAAAAGATGTTATCATGATATGCAGTTCCTATTTGTATACTCGGTACATTGAAGCACAAGTTGTCTTCCCGAAATTGAGAAACTCGCACTCAAATTCATGCAATTTGAGTATATTAATCACAGTAGATATCCTCTACGTTATTTTACTTCAATATATAAATGTGTCATAGAGTCGTCTTCACTATCAATGTATGAAATAATTCATATTGTTTAAGATTATGCACACTCTCTTCAAATACCATATTAAAGATATTTCTTCTCCAAATAAGTCATTATCTTGAACACATAAACGAAGACTAGACCACAACTATTAAATCAGGGAAGGACCATGCTTAAGTTGGTAGTTTTTTAGATTAAACAAGGTTGTGGTTTGTGATTTTTCTAACTAGAAACTATACTATCTTTGTAGGAACACATCCTTAAAATGATAGAAATGGTTTTCATCTCTTGCAAATTTCTCACTTCACAATCTTGGATATGAAAGCAAACTTCCCTCTAGTTGTTGGAATCCAGTGATACAGAACATCAAAGTTCACCTCAATCTAGAACTTCGATTGAAACCCTAATGATCTAGATAAATTTAGAATTGGGCAATACCCATATGTATAAGCATTGTTTCCCCATATGCATGGATCCTAGAACATGGTATAGCTCTTTCCATGCCTGAAATTTTTGCCAGATTCTCATCAGATTTGTGGCTGAAAATAGGGTCCATTTCCTACAAGAGTAGATTACTCCTACAGAGAGAGTATTTCTTGGGATTTCACTGATAAGACCAAAATCAATGGTCAGCTTCTCACCACTAATTCCTTCAGCTCCTTCTTAACTTCTAGAAACATAGAATTTGTCTTAACCACATACCACGCATCCTTATCCTCCCATCCATTGTTTCCAATGCCACATATATTTCTATTAATTGAGGATGCAATCTATCTCTTGCAAGATTTACATTGCAATTTTTTTTCTCCCCTTCCTCTCATCATTACTCTTATTTTTAGTCATCATCCCAGTTGCCAGTAGTAGTGTAACACATATCCATCATTTTAGGGTTGTAAAGTAAAAGGTTGTTCTGCAACATGACCTTCCACATCAATGTTGTCATGGACTCTGCTGGTACCAAACAAGGCCTACACACACCTGCATCAGGATCTACTTCCATATGTTGTATTAGTAATGTGCCTCCTCTAAATAGCTAACACATCCAATAAGGGAACTTCTATAGCATAATGCTTTGAATTTGGTGTGATGATATAATAATCTTGAACCATGGAATCTGAATGTATCATTGACATAAAACTACACCACCTCCATCTATTCAAACTAAGAAACATTATTTAGTCATTGATCAAGGCTATTATTTTTTCTTATTTTAACCATGATAGCTGGGGGAAGAATCCAATGAAAAATTACAAGCTCTTTAATTATGTGCTTTTGGATGGATGCATAATTGACGTACTTTTGGGGGTGATGGTCAACCTTCACAGAATATTCATCACTAATCTTGTCCTCTCCACATGTCTTCAACCACTCTACTTTATTACTAACTTGTCATAGTATTATGTCATTAATCAGTCATTTCATAAACTTGTCAAGTGCTTATAGTATCATGTCTTTGTTAATATTCTCATCACAACTCATCACTTGCCTTTCACAATCATGTCTTCAAGATAATCATGTAATTATTGCATAGCAATCTACTCATACACTTCATTCCAACTGATCTAAAATAGGTCATACCACTATTGTGTACAAGAGCATCATCTTCATATTATGTTCATGCTTTACCATCATCATCAAGGATTGTCAAGAAGTATACATCATTAATAGATATCTGAAAAATATCATTAATAAGGTCTCACTGATTGTGTATAATTGCACCACTTCACTGTATATGTAACACCTTCATGAAGCGTATGGAGTGTTCATCTTATATCATTAAGATCTTCCCATATACAAGGATTTTTCAATAACTCGGTCACAAACCAGCTACACGACAGAAGAAACAACCAAGTCTTAAAAAAAATTCACCCAAACCCTATCTCTAACTTCGGTTGATTCTGAGATAATATCCAAAAATCATAGCTTCCCAAAATCTGTTGCTACCTATGTAACCATCCCAAAAATCAGAGTTGAAGGTTATAAAAGAAGAATCACTTAGATTGTTTTAACTTTCCATTGCTGCCTCACTGAAGCACCCAAATTTCCTCAGAAACAATCACAAAATTTCCTTAGTGCTATTGCTGCTACAACCCTCGAAATTTTCATGAAACCAGTGAAATCGAAGCTCCATCTATCCTCCACCCTCAGATAGCAGCCGAATTTCCTCGGAGAACTCGCTATTTCAGAGCACTCAAAATTCTATTTTTTTGAATGAAGTGCACTGGGTATTTATAGTGGTTTCCATTAATTTTTGAGTTGACATGTCATAAAGGATTTTTATTTTTATTTAAATTTGAGCTGACATCAATAAGGTGAGAGTGTAGTTTAATGTTTTATTTTGTCTTTGAATTATCAATTTAATGGTCAAACTTGGTGGTATTTAAGGCTTTTTTTATATGCCTTTAGGGTTTGTTCTCCTACATATAGTGTGAGTGCCTTCATCTTCTTTTTCTCTAGGGTCATCCCCAAAGGTTCCAAGACCCCTAATGGCCACATCATCTTCATTTCTTCAAGCCTATTAAACCATCTAATGTGTGGATCAAAAGGATTATTTTTCAAGTGCATGGTATTATCAAGACATCCACATCATCTAATTACCTTTATTACCAAGTATGTGGACTTCATTTTTCATCAAGGCACAAATGACCACATAATGGATCATTTGGATCATTAGGTGTTCCAATGGCTCCAATTCCCACATCCAATGTCCTTCTTGCCATGTCATCATCCTCCTTTGTCCATATCATCAATATTTGACTTCCTTTGTCATGAATGGTTTGTCATCAATGAAAACCAGTGCTCAACATTTAGACCGTAAAATTTTTCAATGTTTAGCCACGGGGGGTTCACTCAGTGAACTTGTCACATAGCATGGTCATTTGCAAAATATTAAATTATATCCCTAATTTCACTAAATATTGGAAAATTCCTCCTAAAACAGTATTATTGAACCCCCCTCCCAATATACCTTTCCAATTAAGAAAACCCCTAGTTTCACCAGATATTGCAGGTATCCATTTTTATCAACCCATTTTTAATACCCCTTTATATCATATTATAAATTTGAAACAAATAGGATCCCTAACACATCTTAGTATAAACAAACAAGATGTAAAAAAAATAGTATAATGCTAATAATGATCCCATTAGGATTACATGTGAGACTAATCAATTTGTAGCATTGGATACTAGAAGAATCAATGAAAAAGTAATGGGGAAGGAAAAAATGTGTAGAAGAAAACTTAGTCAAAAGATTAATGTAACAAAGAATGTAAAAATTGATAGTTTAATAGTCATTCCAATGCTTATGAAATATGAGAATATTCACACCACAACATGCCAATCAACCAATTTTATATCATGTAAATACAAGTATGGTGATAGAGAGATTATATTTTGTATAAGCTTAATAAATTAACTCCACAAAAATGCAAAATCGAAACCCTTTCATGGATCGACTTCCCTACATTTCATTATATTTTATTTATTGAGACAATATGTGAACAAACAATTGATTTTCACTAAGAAAATACTACAACAAATAAATAATATTGATTCATGGGAAAAATGTATTAAGAAAATTTTAAACATGTTTTAAAAACTTGAAACAATCCATTGAAAAAAAGTTTAGTCCTAATGAAATATTTTTTATCCATTGTGCTACATTTCCTCTACCTTAATTGAGCATATTGTATACCATCACATTCTACATTTATCTTTAACATTAAACATAAAAATCTATTTAAAATAAATACTTTAATTTAACCATATCATAAAACAAATATCAAAAACATTCTATTTGACATGCACACATATTATATATATAGTGTGCATGTCAAATATTTTTATTTTTATATTTTTATATTTTTTATATTTATGATAATGTTTTTAAAATAAAGATATTTTATCTTACACACACATATAATATCGATAATCGAGGCTCTAGTGGATGCATGTAATCTGCACTAGGGGATCATGGCTATTAACATTCTGATAAAAAAACTTGTGTAGTTCTTGCTTGTTATCTAGGAACAGGTCACCAAGAGGATTCGATCAAGAATACAATAAGGCACAACCTTGTGTGAGATATGGATGGATTGGTGGGAATATAGGAATATATGCAGGGCCTCCAAATATATGAAGAAGAAGTTATATATATGAATACATCCCATAGTTTGAATTGTATTCCTCATCCCACCGAAATAAAATAACCCACAATATTCTTATTCCTATGTCAAATTAAAAACCCCCCTTGACCCCTTAATATGAGGCAATATATTTTAAATATTTTTAGGATTACTCAAACCCCCATTATGAATGGACATGATATGATATCTCCCTTGATATTAAACCCCCCATGCATTTAGCATCTGTACACCATTGTAATTTTGTAGAGCCATATGTACTGTTGCATGGCTTACAAACTCCAAGAAACCATAACCTGTTGATTCTCCAGTTTGTTTATTGTGAATAATATTAAGAGAAAGAAGGCCTTGGGTTGAAGAAAAACAGTCACGCAAGTAAGTATTATTCACCCAATACAATAAACCTTTGATCCAATACTATAAACAACATCTAACATGTTGGAAGAAGATTCTATTCTTGGTCTAGATGAAGGTACTAGGGAAATTGGTAATTCCATGAAAGGGAATCACCAACCACTAATAGGTACCAAAATTAGTCTTTATATTTATTTTCCATACATTTGTAGGTTCCATATGAACTTGGTGATATCCTAAAGGAAATTCATTCTTAGCAAAGTTTCCCCCCTTCCAATTAATTAATAATGCAAATCAGTTTTTGGTAGAGGAAAATAATTTTAATTAAGAATTTCGACCATTTTTGGCTTTGTCCCTTCGCAGAATCATCCATTCTAAAATATGATGGAGAACCATTTGGTCTCAATGAAGAAAAATTTAATCCTTCATAATTATGTTCCAGTGCAAATTTAGAATAGAGTAAATTCTAAGGGTCTAAGGATTATGGTGCCTCAAAGTTTAAGTGTCTATGGAAAGATTCCATCTCTTTGAGGTTATAGGAACACTTAACACTAAATGATTTGCTGATTTTGTATAACAGATATCTGAATGCACTTAATACCGAGCACAAAACACATTTTCTAAGCTAAAATATCATACAACAATTCTTGGGTTATTTTGTACTTGTTGTGAATATTGTGATGAGCATCTTTGGAAGAGCCCTCCTAAAATTTTCGGCTTATTGAATGAGATTTTGCGGAAGGTATTGTTTCTATTTTGCAAGTATTCAAGTGAAGCAGTTGAAGGTTTGGAATCTGAAGTTGAAGGGTTACTAAAAGCTTGGACGAACCTACATAAGAAAGGTACACCATTTTGATTTCCAACTCCTACTTTCGTTATATCCAAACCGTATATTGGAAATAAGTGTTTTCTAAGAAGATAGAAATGTTGGAACTAAATTAATTGTTGTGTAAGTTATTTAGTTAAGGAATAATTTTCTAGTTTAGAAATATAGAATAGGAATCCATGTGTAATGGACATGGGAAGAACAATATGTAAGCAAGGCCAATTGAAAAATGCACTTACCCTAGACTCTTGTATCTATAGCATTGTTTTGTATGCGTGTCTTGACTAGAAATATCTACTAGAGGCCAAGCTAATCCCTGCTCTTAAGCTAGTCCTCTCTAATCACATTGTGTATAATAATTAATTATTGCTTGTAACACAAAATATGGTTAGGGACATTCAAGGAATAATTTAAAGAATATAGATGCCAAAAAACTAAAGTAGCAAAGAGGCCTCAAATAACCAACATTACTTCCACTCGAAGGGGTTTGTGGAGACAAACTTCACTGATGAACAAATACCCAGGAAAGGGTATTTTTACCTGCCTGAGGTTGAGAATCTCAATGTATGGATGATGTGAAGGAACGATAAGACTATTCATACTATGAGGGGTTGGATTTCATTGGAGGCAATCTCCTATGATGACCAAAGAGCCAAGAAAGGGTATATTTCCCTCCTTGAGGCCAACAGTCCCATGGTATGGATCCCATGGAGGAAGGATACAAGGATCCATACTATGAAGGTGGAACTTGTGGAGGAATGAGACAAGAAAGGAGGGTTGGATTTTTTGGAAAGGAGGGTGTACTAGAAAGCTTTAGTAGGATGGTGGAGGGTACAAATGAACTCAAGTATTATGAATATGAAGTGGTATTTATTGTGACAAAGGATACATCTATAGTCTCTTGTAATTGAGGACATTGGATGGATACTGGAGGGTTTGCTAGATTTTGAGATAATATCACATATGCAAGCAATGTTGACGTATCATTATTTTGTGATTTAGTTATATTTTCAATGATGAAATACTAGATTCATTGAGCCATTGACAAAAGAGATGAAGGCCACTGGAGGAGAGTTGACTTGGAATCACAACTTCTATGAAATGATGAAATTGTAGCTTTTGAATGATACAAGGTTAGGAGATATATTGGTATTTATACATTCTGTTAGTTGTTTGTATGAATGTACACTTTATCTCTTCATATCAAAGTGGGCCCCATCATTATTTGTGCAACAAGTTCTCTTTGAAACATGGTTCTCAATTCCAAGCACTTCAATAAACTCAATCAAGTGAATTCCTCGTTGTCCTAGTAGAATCCACATCTCCATGGAATATCACATCTAACATATTCACACCTTATGTGTCTAGCATCCATTCTGTCTCAATCTTAAATCCATCATTCTCATCAAACTTGTTGATTTTCCAAGACTTGGTAAACTTTATTAATATTTGGAATTCCTCTGAGAGCCATTTTTGTAAGCATGCTACTTTCAATTTTCTTCAAAAATACATCATCTTCAGAATTTTGGTATTTTGATTCCCCTTTAGGACCCTCTTCATTCATAATATGTATACGAGGAATAAGTTTTTCTGCATTATCGTCATTAAAAATGCGTGTCAAATCATCATCAAAATTAAGGTTCATCTTTTATGCAATGTCTTCCATACTTGGCTTTTTATCATCTCAGTAGGTGTTTCACCAATAGACTGTGTTGCAACACAATGAATCATATCACTTGGAGCTACTAAGGACTACAGGAAACGAGATTCAATCTTACCAACTACCCATTCAGAAGCTACCAATTGTTCTACTTGCAAGATTATGTGGTTTTTCTTTTCATAAGTTGTTTTATTGTTTTCATTGATACAAATATGCACTCTTTACAAATAGGTAATATTTTGTTTATAATATTTTATTCATATAGAACTAATATTCAATTCTTATGTTTGATTCATGTAGAATTAATGCACAACCACTCACTCATCATAGGAGTTCCCAGAATTATGTGTTCCAAAGCATTAATTCTGATAATGCACCTATCAAAGCTTCATCCTAGTAGAAATAATGGAAAATGTACATGTGATAGTCTGGGAAATATGAGAACCTATGCTTCTATCCCTTTACAGTTGTAGATACCAAACATACTTTGGTACAAGAAATCATATAACACCAAAATGCTTCCATTATGTGCAGAAGCTGCAAGATGTTATAACCTAGTGTTGTACATATCCTATATGCTTGTATGAGTAGACACCAATATAAAACATATAATATAAGGTGTTTTCTCATAAGTATGATTGAATTAACATAAAAAAATAGAAAACATCGATTAAAAGGTATAAGAACAAGTTTTATAACATCCATTGTTTTAAAATACAAAGATTGACCTGATAAAGAGAACCTTTAGCTTGTGTTGTAAGTCTTGATTAATTAATCCACAAATTAGATCCTATGATGTTGACTATAAGCTCAATTTTTTCCAAAGTAACTATATTCTTAACCATTATCTCAATGTAAATAAAATTTTATCAAACCAAAGACATTCATTTCAATACTAACAATGATCATGAGCTAGTACATAATGAGCAACAAAGATCCTTCTAATTAATCATTCAGCCATATATTTATTGAACATAGATAAAACATTTTACTCATGTAATACTTCCAAAATCATAAACCAACTTTAGATTATCTTCACACTTGTGCTCTATATGACTAGGCACCAAAGATAAACTTCCAATAACATTCATAACTTACTGAAGGGTAATTTGTTTTATCTAAAGAATTGCACAATATTTAGCTAGAGGAGATTTTTTTCAAGGTGATATACTTCTGAAATCAAAATGCTTAGGCTACAACTGAAATAGTCAACCAATATGCCTTACAAGAATTTCCAAGAGTGGATTAATGAAGACATATCTAAAAGGTAACAAAGAGACAATTTGTATCATTTCTATCTTATATGCATGCACAATAAAAGATAGTGATGGTTGTAGTAAGTCATCATACTCATATTTAATTTATCAAATGATTTACCAAACAAATGTTGCTTAGGTGTGCCAAGAATGAAATAAATTAAGACTTGCAACAATAGAAACCGAATGATGACAAGGAACACTATGATCAAAATTCAGATCTATCTCAAGAAGTATAACCTATCACAATATATTCAGATATCTCATATTAGATTGGAATCCATTCTTATCATACTCAGAAACATTTTATGTGCCAAGAAATTAGTACCATTCGAATTAGTCCTGAAATACAAAGTTCAACATCGCTTTGAAAGTGAATTTGAGAGTGAATCTAGTGCTAAGTACTTGCATTACATGACAATGATGTACTCCTTTAAGACGTAAGATATTTAAAAGGGATTAACAATATTTTGTTAAAAGATATTTAGTGGTTGTCATATAATGTGATGAAGACATGGTTAGCAATGAACCACCAAAAAAGAAAAGAAAAACGAAAAGAGATAGTTCACAATATGAAATCTAAGTTGTATTGAAACTAGTATGGAAACAAATACGACAAATTCTCAAAAAATTTAGATACAATATTGCATGACAACAAGTACAAATATTATATATGCATATATACAAAAAATACATTATCTTCTTATGCTAAAGAAAACTTGTAACTTATGTACTTACATTTTCTTCTTCATAGCATTCACAATAGTAAACAAAAGGAGAATCTAAGTTACTAATGGATATAATACTAAATATACAGACATATTGTCCCATTAGTAGACAACAAAACATAAAGACATGTTTATTTCGGTAGAGAGGTCCCAGAAACCTAGTTTCCATCAACAAAGTTCTAGTTGGCTACTTCATTCCGCACTCGAGATTTGAAGGTCATAGTCCCTACCTAAATCTAGACATGAGTTAGTCTATATGTGATCTCATGGATGGTGTGGGATTGCTCCTGATTTCGGGATTCCTCAGTAGCATCTTGCTACCTCTAAATCGATCTTACATCATGGAGGTCCTCTGCAACCTTCTGAACAGTTTCCCTCACTTCTCCTTTGAGTCAATGAAGCTTACACTTGGGAATATCCACATCATCTTTAACTCTCCTCATTTTACATCCGAGTGCTTGGAGACCATGTTGTGGCCAGAAAGGCTCACTCTTGTCGGTGGAGTCCATGTTATCAACCTATTTGTAGAGGGGGAAATTAGCTTGGAGGCTCTTGCAGCTCTGAATTTCTTTCCTAATATGAATGAAGTTAAAGATAAGTTGGTTCCTATATATATTGCAGGAATGATATGTCTCATCATCCAAGTCACTCTTCTTCATAATGAAAACAATCATGTTGGCATGCTCTAAATCTCCATCCTGATCCAATTCAACTCTCATCCATGGCCATATTAACGTCATCCCACATGATCTGAATAGGCTTGAGGTACTTTCGACAAATCTCACATGGGGCACATAAGACTCCATGGATGCTATGGTTTGTACCTCCTATAGTTAAAAACAAAAATTCACAACAGGTTCTTGGGTTAGCAAGTCTAATATGATGTACTCTACTCCCATTTCCCTTGAATTTTTGTTCTCTCAAATCCTCCTTCCTTAATTCGTGACGTGGTTCATGTTCTCCCGTACTATCCTCATTGTGACATCCCCCATGTATTTGTGGTGTGAGAACCACTTCGATTTCATTCGCCCTATGTCGTGCATACCTCCACATGGTTATTTTGGCAACAGGCACAATATCCTATGATATTTGATGATCATGCCATAAGACTGACGACAAATGCCATCGTTCTTTCTATTTTTTTGTACGTATCTCCATCGAATCTCTGACATTACATATGGATACCGAGTCAGAAATATTTCCTTCTGATAAATGTTGATCATAAAATATACGACATTGATATGTCGGATATACGACTGGTATAATGATAAATATGTCATTGAATATCAGACGAAATAACATCAGATAACCGTCTACACTATAAACGAGACCGACATTTATAAAATATGACCCTAGTCAGATAGTTGACATATTGTTGCTGAAAATCAGACATATAGTCCATCAGATTTTTGGTTCAAATTCACTTATGTTTTAACTGACAACTATAAGATAATATAATTGTTCTATTTAAAAAAAATTGCATTTATTTTTCCAGTCATCATGGGTTTTATAATGGGTTGGTTTACTATATTTTAGTTTAACTTCTTTTAAAATGCTAGCACATCTTTTCTTGAACGCGCTCAAGCCTTTCAACTATACATAAGATGTTTGTTTACTTTAAAATAGGCCTTTATGCCTTACTAGAAAATACTTGTAGTATTTATAAATATATATAAATAATTATTATTCTTATCATTATTTTCCTAAATCTATTGTTTTGCAGAGAACTTGTATGATAATATTTAAGCAGAAAACTTGTAAATCTATGGATCCCAAAAGAAAGTTTTAGGCTGTAAAAGTAAATAATTCATAATTTAAATTAAAGAAAGATATCTCTGATTTAAATCTTGAATTTAACTGTAAAGTTCAATAGAGAAACTAAGAAACATTAAGTACTATTTATCTAAGTACACCATGTAAACAAAGAAGATTTAAATAAAGAGATATGATACTATTTTAAAAACTGTAACTACTAAATTTACTAGGAAACCCTATGTATACAACAACATTGATAAATCTACAGTCAATAGAATAATAGATTATTACCCTACTTAATTTCAGTGAACAAATAACAGCTCTGGAAACTTTTACATTCATATATATTTCTATAGATTAAACATAAAATGAACTTAAGATTCATAAAGAAAACAACTTAGAACCTGCTAAATGTTAAAGGGGACACACACCCAAAAATGACCATTCCTCCAAACCATCTCCTGAAAGAATCCAAGATCACTTTCTTTAGGAACCCTGAGCCTCTTCACTAAACCAACAAAATGAACATGGTGTGTAGAATCCCACACAAAAATATCTGCAACTTAGCAAACTCACTTCCATACTTATCTCTCAGTAATTCACTTTAGCTATCCCCTCATCGAATTTCTCTTGTGTGCCTAACTTTTTAGTTTCCAGCATGATCACAAGGTTCTAATCACATAGAAAATTAGTGAGCCTCCTGCTCATTCGATCATATATATAAGCTTGCCTAGGTCTTTGGGTCAATTTTTCAATTAAATGAGCCACCTTCTCTGCTCTACTTTACAGGGAACTTGACCATAATTTTAGGGATGTTGCCTCCTACAACAACTAGAAAGTGAATGCTATTGCTTCCACTTGTCATTTATCCTTCTACAACAAATCATTCCTCCTAGTGAGTAAGTGAACACTCTTCAAAAGTATTTTTTGGATAGGTGTCCCCTCTTTTAATTATTTAAATAAATAAAATATTCAATTAAATTCATCCTTGACCATTCTTGGTCAACACATAAAACTTTACAATAAATTTTAAAGTAATGTTTTTTTCTCAAAATAAAATGTTTTGTAGTTCTAGGTGGGTTACAAACACCCCCTCTTAAGTTCAACATCATCCTCGATGCTGATTAAGTATCTCACCACAATATTTAAGCCCAAAATTCGACGACAGAATCTGACGACATCCGACGTAAAGTATGTTTTTTGTCGGATTGCAATGATGAAAATTACTGTACTTTTCGATTTCTTTTTGTCATCTTACAACATCATCATTTTTTCGACTTTAATCATCGTAGGTTTTTCGACGAGTATTCCTGTCGCTTAACCGACAATAGTTAGTCAAATTTGCAACGACAAGTGAAGGGAAATTCATCGGATTTGAGATGAATAGTGATCAATATATTTGACCCCTAGTGGATCCTTCAGAGTCATATGACCCACTAGAAGACCTATTTCTCCTTATGGCACTACTCTTACTACCTTGTAGTTTTTATGTACGATGCCTAGAGCTCATCCGCCTTTGGATGTTTGTCAAAATCTACAGCATGGATGCATTCAACTGATTCTTCTCTTCCTAAGATTTAATCAAGATTCTCATAGTGTCTGTAATGTCATAATCATCATCGTCATCATCATCAACATCATCATCATCGTTGTCGTCATATATATGGATCATCATCATCAACATCATTGTCATCGTCATCCTCATCATCATAAACATCATCATCATTGTCTTCGTCATATATATGGATCATCATCATCAACATCATCCTCATAATCATCATCATCACCATCATCGTCTTCGTCATCATCATCATCATTGTCGTCATCATCATCATCATCATCTTCATCATCATTTCATATGAGATCAACATGGTGATCATCATCATCATCATCGTGGTCATCATCATCATCAACATCATCATCATCTCCATCATCATCATCATCGTCGTCGTCATCATCATCAACATCATCATCATCATAAAAAAAAACACCATCATCAACAACATCATCAACATCATCATCATCATCATCATCATCATCGTTGTCGTCGTCGTCATCATCAACATCATCATCGTCGTCGTCGTCATATATATGGATCATCTTCATCAACATTGTCATCATCATCATCATCATCATCAGCAGCAGCAGCAGCATCATCATCGTCGTCATCGTCATCATCAATATCATCATAATCATCATCATCATCATCATCATCTTCATCATCATTTCATATTAGATCAACATGGTGATCACCATCATCATCATCATCATCATCATCCTCGTGGTGTTCATCGTCATCAACATCATCATCATTGCCATCATCGCCATCATCATCATCCCCATCATCAACATCATCATCGTCGTCATCATCATCATCATCATCATCATCATCATCATCAACATCATCATCGTTGTCATCATCGTCATCAACATCATCATCGTCGTCGTCATCATATATATGGATCATCATCATCAACATCATTGTCATTATCATCTTCATCATCATCATCATCGTGATCGTGATCATCATCAACATCATCATTATAGCCACATCATCATCATCATCATCATCATTGTCGCCATCGTCATCATCAACATCATTATCAACATCATCATCATCATCAACAACAACATTATCAACAACAAAATCATCATCATCATCATCATCATCTTCGTCATCTTCATCAACATTTCAAATGAGATCAAGATGGCGATCACCATCATCATCCTTACTAGGTTGATTTTCCTTATTAAATATATTAAAAAAAAATTACATAAAAAATATTACATAAAAATAGATATATAAAAACATTAAATATATAAAAAAATATTACATAAAAAAATTAATAAGCATAATTAATATTTAAATAAAAATAAAATATATATAACATAACAAACAAACCTAACATTTCAAACTCCGTTACCTTCCCAGCCACGCAAATGCATTTTCACTTACCTCCCCTACAATGCAAATCCATTTTCACTTACCTCACCAAGCATAGAGCCTGGAGGTCGCAGAATTCGACAAGAGATTGTGTTTTCAATTACCTTACCAATCTTGGATCCAGGAGGTTTCTGAGATTTTTTAAGGGTTGTCGAGGCATCAAATGTCACAAAGGTCAAGAGGCCACATAGAAGAGGTCGTCGAGAGGTTTGAATGTTGCGAATGGAAATATTATCTTGCAAAAAATTAATCTGTTAGATTTGGTTTAGGGTGAATTTTACTCTATGTATGCATATGAATGGGTGAGATAACAACCTGCACAAAGAGATAACTCATCACATGATTACCCCATGGTGAATTGGTAAATTATTTTCTTATTATGGAACATTAGTCTCTTTTGAAGGTTTTTGAAGAAGGGGTGTGTGAAGATGTAGAGAATACGAGAGTTAGACATACCTATATGTTGATGGGTTAGATTCAAGAGGCTTTGCGTTAGGGGTAAGATGATATCTAGGATTCCGATAACTAGTCTGGGTTAGATATGACTATACCATTAACAATATGGGCATAAGGAATGTGTTTGGTTAAGCTTGGCCCTCTACTTGTTCACAACACTGGGTGTAGTTTTTGCATCAGAATATGATCATAAGGTAATCAATAAAAACAATACCATTGGTAAATTGATCCCTTTACCCTTATAATCATACCCATATTCTATTGTACAGTTTTAAATCTCAATCATGGAAATTATAGGTACTAAGGACTGTATTATGAAAGAGAGTAGAATAATAGGTTTCAAATTTGATGAAAAGAGGTTTTGTTTCTCTTCGTGTGTGGTTGCACCCTTCATCATATAGCAATTGGATGAACTGAGAAGCTATCTACAACCAAAGAGAAAAGAGTATGCCATAACTGAATTTTAGGAATTCTTATTTATAGCTAGCGAATCCTTCTTTAAAGATTTGTACAAAAGAAAGGAGCTCACATGGCTTGCACACATTAATGACATAACCTCCTTTTCTTAACTCAATTTTAAAACATATGAACTCCACATTAAGAATAAAGATGTCAATTTACTAGTATAGTTAAACTTGAAAATATGTTGACATGATAGTTAAACTCGAAAAGATGATGCAGACTCTCTTCAAAGACCATATTAAAGCTCTTTATTCTCCAAATAAGTCATTATCTTGAACACATAAACAAAGACTAGACCAAAACTATTAAATTAGGGAAGGACCATGCTCAAGTTGGTAGTTTTCACATTAAGCAAGGTTATGGTTTGTGCTTTTTCTAACTAGCAACAATACTAATCTCTGCAGGAACACATCCTTAAAATGATAGAAATGGTTTTCATTTGTTGCAAATTTCTCACTTCACAATCTTGGATGTGAAAGAAAACTTCCAATTGAAACCTTAATGATATGGATAAATTTAGAATTGGGCAGTACCCGTATGTATAAGCATTGTTTCCCCATATGCATGGATCCTAGAACATGGTATAGTTATTCCCATGCATGAAATTTCTACCAGATTATCATCAGATTTGTGGCTGGAAAGAGGGTCCATTCGCTACAAGAGTAGCTTACTCCTACATAGAGAGAAATTCCATGGATTGCACTGATAAGACCAAAAGCAATGGTCAGCTTCTCACTGTGACTACAAAGTATGTTTTCAATCAGCTCCTTCTTAGCTTCTGGAAACACAGAATTTGTCTTAACCACATACCATGCATCCTTCATCTCCCAACTATTGTTTCTAATTCCACATATATTTCTCTTGATTGAGTATGCAATATATCTCCTGAAAGATTTATACTATTATTTTTTTACTCCCCTTCCTCTCATCATTACTTGGATTTTTAGTCATCATCCGAGTTTCTAGTAGCAGTGTAACACATATCCATCATTTTAGGATTTTAAAGTAAAAGGTCGTTCTACAACATGAACTTCCACGTCAATGTTGTCGTGGACTCTGCTGGTACAAAACAAGGCTTACACACACCTACATCAGGATCTATTGCCATCCCTTGTATTAGTAATGTGCCTCCTCTAAATAGCTAACACATCCAAGAAGGGAATCTCTATGGCATAATGCTTTGAATTTGGTGTGATGATATAATAATTTTGAACCATAGAATATGAAAGTATCATTGACATAAAACTACACCAGTGCCATCAATTCAAACCAAGAAAAATTCTTTGGTCATTGACCAAGGCTATGATTTTTGCTTATTTTAACCATGGTAGGAAAAGAAAACATCCAACGAAAAATTAGAAGCTCTTTAATTATGTGCTTTTGGTTGGATGTCTAATTGACGTACTTTTTTGGGTCATGGTCAATCTTCACAACATCTTCATCACAAAATTGCCTCAGTGTTGTTCCTGCTACAACCCTCAAAATTTTCTTGAAGCCAACAAAACCAAAGCTCCATTTATTTTGTCTTTGAATTATCAATTGAATGGTCAAACTTGGTGTTATTTAAGACTTGTTTTATATGCCTTTAGGACTTGTTCTCCTACATATGGTGTGAGTTCCTTCATCTTCTTTTTTCTCTAGGGTCATCCCCAAATGTTCCAAGACCCCAAATGCCCACATCATCTTCATTTATTCAAGCCTATTAAACCATCTAATTTGTGGCTCAAAAGGCTTCTTTTTCAGGTGCATGGTATTCGGAATCCATCCACATCATCTAATTACCTTTATTACCATGTATGTGGACTTCATTTCTCATTAAGGCACAAATGACCACAAAATGGGTCATTTGGCTCATTAGGTGTTCCAATGGCTCCAACACCCACATTCAATGTCATTCTTGCCATGTCATCATCCTCCTTTGTCCATATAATCAATCTTTGACTTTCTTTGTCATTTATGGTTTTCCATCAATGAAAACCAGTGCTTAATATTTAGAATCTAAACTCTTTCAACATTTAGCATATGTACACCATTGTAATTTTGCAGAGGCATCTAGGCTACTGCATGGATTACAAAATCCATGAAACCATAACTTGTTGATTCTCCATTTTGTTTATTACGAATAATGTTAAGAGAAAGAAGGCATTCGGTTGATGAAAAACAATCATGTAGGTAATTAGTGTTCATCCAATACATTAAACTTTTGATCTAATACTGTAAACATCATCTAACATGTAGGAAGAAGACTCCATTCATGGTCTAGACGAAGGTACTAGGGAAATTGGTAATGCCATGAAAGGGCATTACCAACTACTAATAGGTACCAAAATTACTATTTAAATGTATTTTTCATACATTTGTACCAAGAACATTTCTAGTTTCTAGAGATCCTTATAGAATGAGTACCCCACAGCTAAGAGAATTGAAATTGCAATTGGAAGAGTTGTTAAAGAAGGGTTATATACACCCTAGTGTTTCACCATAGAGAGCACCTGCTCTATTTGTATGAAATAAATATGGAACACTGGGGTTGTGTTTGGATTACATACAACTAAACAAGGCTACTACTAAGAATAGGTATCCATTGTTGAGGATCAATGATTTGTCTGTTTAGTTGCGTGGAGATATAATTTTCTCAAAGATCAACTTAAGGTCGGGTTACTATCATGTACACATAAAGGATGAAGATATTAGTAAGACTACCTTCATGAATAGGTATGAGAAATATGAATATACAATAGTACCTTTTGGATTGACTAATCTTCTAGCTACATTCATGTGTTTGATGAACCGTTGTATTCAAAGAATTTTTGGATAAATTCACTATAGTATTTTTGGATGACATAACGATGTATTCGAAGATAGAATAGGAACATGAAGAACATATCAGGAACATGAATATATAGTCTGTCAGTTGTTTGTATGGATGTAAACCTTATCTCTTCATATCTAATTGGGCCCCATCATTATTTGTGCAACAAGTTCTCTTAGAAACATGGTTCTCAATTCCAAGCACTTCAATAACCTCAATCAAGTGATTACTTGTTGTCCTAGTAGAATCCACATCTCCATGGAACATCATAGCTAACATATTGACACCTTCTCTATCCAGCATCCATTCTGTCTCAGGCTTAAATCCATTGTTCTCATCAAACTTGTTGACTTTTCTAGACTTGGTAAAAACTTTATTAATATCAAGAATTCCCCTGAGAGCTAATTTTGTAAACATGTTACTTTCAATTTTCTTCAAAAATACATCATCTTCAGAATTTTGGTCTTGTGATTCCCCTTTAGGAAACTCTTCATTCATAATAGGTTTTTCTACATTATCGTCATTAAAAATGCATGTCAAATCATCATCAAACTCAAGGTTCATATTTTATTTAATGTCTTCCATACTTAGCTTTTTATCATCTGAGTAGTTGTTTCACCAATAAATTGTGCTGTAACACAGCCAATCATCTCTCCTGGAGATACTACGGACTACAGGGAACAAGATTCAAAAGCTACCAATTGTTCTAGTTGCAATCTTATGTGGTTTTTCTTTTCATAAGTTTTTTTCTTGTTTTCATTGATTCAAATATGCACTCTTTACAAATAGGTAATATTTTGTTTATAATATTTTATTCATATAGAACTAATATACAATTATTATGTTTGATTCATGCAGAATTAATACACAGTCACTCACTTCATCCTAGTAGAAATAATGGAAGATGTACATGTCATACTTTGGAAAATCTGAGAACCTATGCTTCTATCCCTTTACAATTGTAGATACCAAACATACTTTGGTACGATAAATTAGATAACACTAAAATGCTTCCATTATGTGCAAAAGCACCAAGCTGTTATAAACTACATTACACATATCCTAATGTATGCTTGGATGAGTAGACACCAATATCAAAAATATTATATAAGGTGTTTTATCATAAGTATGATTGAATTAGCATAAAACAATAGAAAACATCAATTAAAAGGTATAATATCAAGTTTTATGTCATCCATTCTTTTTAAATACAAAGATTGATTTGATAAAGAGTTCTCTTGTGTTGTAAGTCTTTATTAATTAATCCACAAATTAGATCCTATGATGTTGGCTATAAGCTCAATTTAGTCCAAATAAACTATATTCTCAATCATTACCTCAATGTAAATAACTTTTTATCAAACCAAAGACATTCATTTCAATACTAACAACGATCATGAGCTAGTACATAATGAGAAACAAAGATCCTTCTAATTAATCATTTGACCATATATTTATTGAACATAGATCAAACATTTTACTCATGTATTACTTCCAAAATCATAAGCCAACTTTAGATTATCTTCACACTTGTGCTCTATATGACTTGGCACCAAAGGTAAAATTCCGATAACATTCATAACCTACTGAAGGATAATTTGTTTTATCTAAAGCATTGCACAATATTTAGATAGGAGATGTTTTTCAAGGTGATATACTTCTGAAATCAAAATGCTTAGGGTGCAACTGAAATAGTCAACCAATATTCCTTACAAGAATTTCCAAGAGTGGAGTAATGAAGACATATCTAAAAGGTAACAAAGAGACAATTTGTATCAGTTCTATATTAGATGCATGCACAATGAAAGATAGTGATGGTTGTAGTATGTTATCATACTCAGATTTAATTTATCAAATGATTTACCAAACAAATGTTGCTTAGGTGTGCCAACAATGAATTAAATGAAGACTTGCAACAATAGAAACCAAATGGTGACAAGGAACACTATGATCAAAATTCAGATCTATATCAAGAAGTATAGGGTCACAATAGATTCAGATATCTCATATTAGTTTGGCATCCATTCTTGTAAATATACTCAGAAATATTTTATGTGCCAATAGATTAGTACCATTTGAATTATTCATGAAATAAAAAGTTCAACATCGCTTATGTGACTTATGTACTTACTTATTTAAGGTGTAACTAATGTACTTACTGACATTGTCTTCTTCATGGAATTCACGGTAGTAAACAAAAGGAGAATCTGACATTATCTTCTTCATGGCATTCATAATACTATACAAGAGGAGAATCTAAGTTACTAATGGATATATTCCTAAATATACAGACATATTGTCCCATTAGTAGACAAAATAACATAAGGACATGTTTATTTCTCTAGAGAGGTCCCAGAACCCAAGTTTCCATCAACAATGTTCTGGTTGGCTACTTCATTCTACACTCAGGATTCGAAAGCCATAGTTCCTACCTGAATCTTGACATGATTCAGTCTATCCATGAACTCCTGGATGGCATGGGATTTTTCCTGATGTCAGGATTTCTTAGAAACATTTTCCCCCCTCTGAATTGATCTCACTTCATGGAGGTCCTCTGCAACCTGCTGAAAATATTCCCTCACTTATCCTTTGAGTCAATGAAGCTGACGCTTCTGAATATCCACATAATATTTAAGTCTCCTCAGTCTGCGTACCAATGATTCCAAGCCATGTTGCGAGCAGCAAGGGTCACTCTCATCTGTGGATTCCATGTCATTAGCCTGTTTGCAGAGGGGGAAATTAGCTTGGACTCTCTCTCAGCTCTAAATTTATTTCCTGAGATGAATGAATTCAAAGATAAGTTGGTTCCTGTATATACTATAGGAATGATCTATCTCATTGTCCAAGTCACTCTTTTTCATTATGAAAAGAATCATGTTGGCATGCTCTAAATATCCAGCCTGATTTGCTTCAAATCTCACCCATGGCCAGATTAACGTCATCCGGCATGATCTGAATAGGCTTGATGTACGTTCCACAACTCTTGCACAGGGCACATTGGACTCCATGGTTGTTGCAGATTTTAGCTCTTGTATTACAAAACACAAATTCACAACAAGTTCTTGGGATGGGGAGACTAATCTAACATACTCTTCTTCTATTTCCCTTGAATTTCCATTCTCCCAAATCCTCCTTCCTTCATTTGCGACGAGGTTCACGATCACCCATATTGTTTGTATTTTGATGTCACTTGTGTCTGCGTTGTATCTGCACCACTTCATTCATTCACCCCATGTTGTGCATCCTCCACACGACTGTTTTGGCGATAGCCACGATATCCTACGATATTCGACAATCATGCCATAAGACAAATGAAAAATGTCTTCAGTCTTTCTCTTTTTTTTGTACATATATCCATCGGATCTCCGATGTTACATATGGATATGTAGTCTAAAATATTTCCTTCTAATAAGTCTTTGTTGCATATCCAACGTTGACATGTTGGATCTATGACATTCATATGTTGTATCTATGACATTGATATGTCGGAGCTTCGACACTACGTCCGATGAGACAAAGTCATAAATTTGACTATTAATGGATGAAATACTTCTCCATATTAGCTTTATACTCTATCGATGTCGTCTGGTTTCAAAATGTTATCAAATATCCGATGAAGTCCCACCGACGACAAAAAAAAAATGTGGTTGTCGAATAATATACATGTTTCTATCAAAGTTCAGACAATGCATCCATCATATTTTGGGCTCAAATTCTGTTGTGTATTTTGAGTCATCTTGGAAAAAAACTAGACATGCCTCCCACATATGACTCTCCAATTCCTAGGTTTCTTCATCTAGACTAAGGTGCTTCCATTGCACCTTTACTTGTCCAATGGTGTGATTCCGAAGAAAAATTTCTCTCTTATCGAGGATACAATCTGGTTCCACATGAAAATATCCTTCGGGTTCTACCTGAATAAAATTTCAATCTCACATGAGTAGCATCATGCACATACTTTTTCAATATTGAAATATGAAATACATTATGTATTCTAATATTAGGTAGCAAAGCTAATTGATAAGCCACTAGTCCAACGCTTTCTAATATCTCAAACGGTCCACAATACGTGGGTTCTAATTTAGCACAACTCCCCAACTTAAAGGAGTTTTTTTTTGGGTTTTAGCTTGAAAAATAAATGCTTAACTGCTTGGAACTCTTTCCAAGTTATTTTAAGGTATGTATGACTCTTTCGTCTGTCCTGTGCAATTTTCAGATTGCTTTGTACATGTTTCACTATTAGTTCCAGTTCTCTTAACATGTCGAGTATTACATTTCCTACCATACAGTATTTCAAAGGGAATAAGTTTAGCCGAATCATTATAGTGATTATTATATCCAAACTCGACTAAGAACAAATAATATTCCCATTTCTTTGGATGATCTCTAACATACATCTGTAACATATCCTCTAAAACTTTATTTACTCTTTCTGTTTGTCCATCTGTTTGCGGATGATAAGAATTATTGAAATTTAACTTAGTATCTATTCCTTTAAACAATGACTTCCAAAAATTACAAACAAACTTAGGATCCTATCAGAAATTATTACCTTCGGAATTCCATGAAACCGAAAAAATTCCTTCATAAAATTGTCAGTAATATTAGCAGCCTTATAAGTAGTTTTAATAGGTATAAAATGTGTTTGCTTGCTACGCTTGTATACCACTCCCATTACATAATCATTTTGTTTTTTATTTTTAGGTAGTGCTGTTATGAAATCAAGGATGATAATTTCCCATTTCCAATCTGGAATTGGTAATGGTTGCAATAAACCTATTGGGTATCGATGCTCAACGTTAACCTACTAGAATTCTATATGCCTAGTTGTATATTCATCCACTTCATTCTTCGTATTAGGCTAGAAATAATCTTTTCTTAGCATTGTTATCATCTTTTGATAACCCAGATGTCCTGAATAAGGACTTTTATGTACTTCATTTAAAATCAACAATTTAATTTTTGGTACATTAAGTACATATAGTCTATTTTTATACAACATTAATCCTTTTTTATTCAAACTGAAATCTGTTTTTACATTTTTCAGATTCATTTTCTGTGACCTTTTCTCTTATATTTTGATATTCTTTATCCATTTTTACTCCATCTTCCAATTTATCCTCCGATTCTGTTTTGTAGTTGCTAATGAGGCTACAAAATTTATTCTTCCATTCCTGCTTAAGGAATCATCCACCTTATTTTCCTTTCCTTTTTATATGTTTGATCTCAAAATCGTATTAATTTCGTAAAGAAAGCTAACCATATTGCTTGCCTTGCAATCATATTTTGTTGATCAAATAAGTATTTCAAGATTATTTTATGAGACATTAATAAAAAAAATTACCGAGTAGATGACGGCGCCACAATTTCAAAACATGTATTATGGAATCCAACTCTAAATTGTAAGTGGCATAATTATTTTCATGTGTTTTTAACTTTCTGACTCATACAGTATTACGTGACCTTCTTGTGTTAATACTCCACCCAAACCCTTATTGCATGCATCAATGTACACAACAAACTTCTTGTTTGGATTTGCTATTTTTAATATAGGTGCAGTAGTTAGCAATTTATTCAACTTATTAAAACTTTCTTCACACTTTAGATCCCATACAAATATTTTTTCCTTTTTTCTGTAAGGATGTTAGGGGATTCACGATCTTTGAGAATCTTTCTATGAATTTCTGATAATAACCCCTTATCTCCATGAATAATTGTACATCTGATATGTATTTAGGAATAAGTCATTCCATTATTATTTTTATCTTGTCAAGATATATTGATATCCCTTCCTTGGATATCACATGACCTAGATATGTATTTTATCTTTAAAGAATTCGCATTTACTAAATTTAGCATACAATTTATGTTCTCTTAGAGCTTGCAATATTATATGCAAATGTTCATTATGTTCTTCTTTTGTTTTTGAATAAATTAATATGTCATCTATAAATACGGCTACGAATTTATCAATGTACTTACTTAAAACATTGTTCATTAAACACATAAAATTTGTTGGAGAATTATTTAACCCAAATGGCATAACTAAAAACTCATAATGCTCATATCGAGTTCTAAATGCAGTTTCAAAAATATCTTCATCTTTAATTCTGACTTGATGATATCTATATCTCGAGTCTATTTTTGAGAATATCATTTCGTCGCATATCTGATCGAACAAATAATCTATGCGGGGTAATGGGTATATTTTTTTAAATGTCATCTTGTTTAACTGATGGTAATTTATACATAAACATAAGGTACCGCCCTTCTTTTTAACAAATAAGATAGGTGTTCCTTAAGAGGATACACTTGGTCTTATGTAATTCTTATCTATCAGCTCTTGTAGTTGTAGTTTTAATTCATTAAGTTCTAAAATGTTAATCTGATACATATCCCTTGAATTGGGTACAACTCTTGGTACTAATTCAATAGTAAAATCTAGTTCTCTTTCTGTAGGTTATCGTGGAATCTCTTCCGGGAAAACATCTAGAAATTCTTTTAAGATTGGAATATCATCGAATTTTAACTTATATTGTTTAATTATGAGTTTGTCATTCATTACATCTACAACAAAAACTTTACAACCTTTATGTATAGAATTTTTCATTTTCAAAGATGAAATTTGTCTAACAGAAACTTTTCTAGGTATCCCTTTGATTGTAACTATTTCTCCTTTATCATCTAAGCATGTAAATGTTTTCTCAAAAAAAATTAAAATGACTTTGTGTTTTTCTAGCCAGTCCATACCTATTAGAACATCATAAGACCCTAGCGGTAGTACATTTAATTTCACTTGAGTTTTGAATTGATTCATAAACATTTCACAAATTTTAACATAGTTAAGTACCTTTATTTTTGTTCCTGTAGCTAACTGAACCAACAAATACTTTTCAAACTTTTTCAAATGTAAATTGCATCTTTCTACTATACTAGGTGAAACATAGCTTAAACTAGCACTTGGGTCTATCAAAATAGAAATAGGCTTGTTCTGTATCATACCTTCTATTCCCACCATGGATGTTTTGTGATCAGCCTATCGATTCTCCAAGGCTGCATTAATTCTGGGCATTTAATTTGCTATGTCACCAACAATTTCTTCCTCCTAAATTGTATGCACATTGCTGAAATTCCTCTTTATGTTCAGACAGTCCTTTGCATAATGAGGTCCATGAAATTCCCAACATTTCACAGGTTCTATTTGTTCATTTTTTGACATATTTATTAGGAATGTCTCTGCTTTTTGGTGACGTAAAATTTTGTTGTGTTTTACCTTTGAAATATGTTCGTCGATAATTATTCTTAGAAAAATTTTGGGAAATGTTTCTGAAACTTTTGTTGGGATTAAAACCTTCCCTTCTCTGCTAAAAGTTATTTGTTCTTTTATTTTTCCATTTAGGTATGCCTTCTTTCTTATTTTTGCTTTGTTCATAACAGAAATTAGCTTTCCTCATTGCCTCTTCAAGGGTTTTTGAATTATCAAATGCAACTCTATCCTTGAAACTAAAAGGTAAACAACTCAAAAATATTTGTATCTTAGGATTTTCGTCAATTATATAAGGTCATATCGTAATAAACTTAAAAATTTACTACTTAGTTCCTTCATAGAGATTGAACCTAATCTAATATCATAAAACTCTTTAACTCTTTCTTCATAATACTGTCCAGATAAGAATTTTCCTTTGAAGTATATCTTGAAAGTTCCAGGTTACATACTTTTCTTTAAGGTTTTTAGAGTCTCTTTATATCCTGCCACCATATGTTAGCATTTATGGTTAAGTTATATATAGCCATCCGAGATTTCAGCCTATCTGAATAGTTATAAATTTGAAAGTATTTTTTCATACATGACAACCATGCCTCAACTTCATCGCCCTTTTCCACCTCTCCGTTAAACATAGGGGGTTTTATATTTTTAAATTCTCCCGAAATCTCTTCATACGGTTTATATTTCCTCTTTCTAAGACTAATGTCTCTATCACTACTTTCACTAGAATATTTATGATTTTCTTTGTGCGACCTTACTTTAATTCCTAAAGAAGATTTACTTTCATTATCAAAAAATTTCAACTTCTTACCTTTATGTTTGTATGATACTATTCCAGAATCAGTTTCATGTTCTCTTATTTTATTCTTTCCTCTGTTGTGTATTTTATGTAGTAATATCTGATTCAGTTCTTCTTGTGATCTTAAGACTCTTTGTTATCTTCCTTTACAGTCTGTAATTGAGATCTTAAATACTTTACAGTTTGAAGCAATTCACATGGTTGATTATTTAAATTCACATATATAGTATCTGGATTATTATGATGGGATCCATCTTCATCAGATGCTTCTACTCCTTCCATATCCTGCAAAATAAAGTTTATATTTCTATACAGAAATAATTTTAAACATAATCAGTATTTTTCGTTTTCCTATTTTGTATGTGAGTTGAGCCAATCTTTAGGCCTCGTGTTTGGAAACTCGCTCTGATACCACATGTAACTACTCCAAAATCGATAAATAAATAAAAAATTATTACCTAGGTTTTACCCTTTTTAACAACATTATTCATATAGTAAACTTCTTTATGTAAACTGTTCCAAAATTTAGCTCATTACCAGTACTTAAACATCGATTTATGACAACACCTAATCAATAGTAACTTCATGAAACATACACTACTAGATTACAATTTTTTTTCTCAGTTTGAAGTGTTTATGTGTTGTATTTGTTTGTTGTAAGTTGTAAATAGTATTCTTGACCTTTGTTTATCATGGGGAAGGATTCATCAAGTTTAATTTTGTATTGTTTATGCCCACTTCCTACATACCCTAATTAGTACAAGGGTTACGAGGCCACATGGGTCTTACTTAGATTCTTAAGCTAAAGAATTTCCTTTTTATATGTGTTTTTACATATGTGAACACTTACTGGAGGGTTTGCTCCTTGAGACATCCTATGCAACTAAGCTAAGGTAAATCTACTAAGGGGTCCCTATCATGGTGAGGGGATGAAAAAGAAATAATTGAGCATAAGCCATACCACAGCCATACAATATTAAGTATGTTTTGAAAAGATTTAAATAAAATTGAAATTGTCCTAACTATAGGCCGATGGTTAAATATTTAAATCATAATGAGGTAGGTGGGGTGTTTATGAAACAACCACATGAAGGTTTTCAATGTCTTTCCATCTAGAATCATAGATGATAAACCCTAACTCGAAAAGTCAAATGGCTTTGCGGCTTTTGCATTGTGGTGAAGTGTGGAGCACTGAGGGTTGTCGACCCTCTCAACTTTGTCTGTCTCTGTTAGTTATGAGTGAATGTATTTTGTCTTTGCAACATTGTAATTGGTAACAACATTAATTTTAATCTCTTGGTGGTGTCATCCATTGATTAAATCACTCGAAAAATCGTCGACAAGGTAAAAGACTCTTTCGTTGTTTCCTCATTTCCTTAGAAATTATTTAAAGTTGCCTTAAAGTTGGTTTGAGTATGTTTTAACCTCCATTTCATTTTTTAACTTGGAGGTGAAGGATATAGGAAATTGTTGGGGAAGTTCTGGTCGTGGGTAAGAATGGCAATGTGCTCTGGTAAGACCCTACGTCCTTGTCCCTACAACCTTGCTAAGTGTAAATTAGGAGGGATTTCCCAACTCAGTTCTAAAATGATAGTGGTTTTGGATTTGCTCAGCCCCTTCGTTTGTGGTAAATACCTATAGAGATTAGCAGAGATACGAAGTTCTTTATTTGTTTCAGAAGCCTTAGGGATTTTTACAATGTTAAATTTAAAATTTTATTTTAAAAACAGGTTGGTAGCCTAAGTGGAAAAAATGTATCTGGTCGTATTTATAATGTGAGGAAAATGTTGTAAATACTTTACATTCTCTTTTTTTATCACTTGTTTGAATAGGTTATGCCTCAACTCTACCATGTTGAATGATGTTATTTTTTTTAGTTTACTATGTGTAAAAAGAATAATATGTATCTTGTTTAAAATTTGTGTACCACTCTACTCTGAGCATTTTCTATACATTCTGAGCTTTGATAAAAAGTATTTGGAATCTATATTTGGTTACTGTTTAAAAATCCCTTGGGGCTTTTGTTGTTTCCGGTCTGATTTTTAAGGCCGTGTGGTCATATAATTTCTAAATGCACTGAGTGTAAAATGTTTATTTGATTTTCCTGAAAGGGTGCAGCTTCCTCTTAGCAGTTCTATTATTATTTTTGTTTTAGGAATTTTCTGTGAAGGAGTTTTACCCTTATGGGTTTTGAACCTTTGACCTCTTAGTTTTTGAATTGAGTTTAATATGGTATGAATATATATATATTCTACTATAATAATATTGTGTTGGAAAAATATATGTATTCGATAAGGGTTACTATTATGGCTACAACCTAACTCTTGTTTCAATTATAAAATTTTAAGTCGATTTCACTTCTTATATTTTTCTTGTTCCGAAAGAATAGCCTTTACAGGATTCGATCCAGTGACCTGTTGTAAACTTATTTTAACTGACGATTATAAGATCATATGATTGTTCTATTTGAAAAAAAAATTGTATTTATTTTGTCATTCATTGTGCGTTTTATAATGGTTTGGTTTACTGTATTTTAGTTTAACTTGTTTTAAAACCCTAGCTCATATTTTCTTGAACACGTGCAAGCCTTTCAGCTATACATTAGTTGTTTGTTTACTTTAAAATAGGCCTTTAGGCCATACTACAAAATACTTGTAGTATTTTTAAATATATACGAATAATGATTATTCTTATAATTCTGATCCTAAATCTATTGTTTGGAAGAGAACTTGTATGATAATATTTAAGCAGAGAACTTGTAAATGTATAGATTCCAAAAGAAAGGTTTAGTATGTAAAAGTAAATGATTTGTAGTTTAAATTAAACAAATACATCTCTGATTTAACTCTTGAATTTAACTGTAGAGTTAAATAGAGAAACTAAGAAACATTAGGTACTATTTATCTAAGTAAACCATGTAAACAAATAATATTTAAATACAGAGATATGATACTATTCTAAAAACTGTAACTACTAAATTTACTAGGAAACCCTATGTATACAGTAACATTGAAAAATATATGGTCAATAGAATAATAGAGTACTACCCTACTTAATTTCAGTGAACAAATAACATCTTTGGAAACTTTTACATTCATATATTTCTAGAGATTAAACATAAAATTAACTTAAGATTCATAAACAAAACAACTTAGAACCTACTAACTGTTGATGGGGACAAATACCCAAAGAAGACCGTTCCTCCCAACCATCTCCTGAAAGCCGCTAAGATCACTTGCTTTAGGACCCTTGAGCCTCTTCACTGAACCACTAGGACAAAGATGTTGTGTAGAATCCTACACGAAAATCTCTGCAACTTATCAAACTCACTTGTAGACTTAGCTCTCAACAATTCACTTTAGCTATCCCCTCAGCAAATTTCTCTTGTGTGCATGAATTTTTAGTTTCCAACATGATCACAAGGTTCTAATCACATAGAAAAGTAGTGATCCTCCTGCTCATTCCATGGTATATATAAGATTTCCTAGGTCTTTGGGTCAATTTTTCAACGAAACGAGCCACCTATTCTATTCCTCTTTCAATGGAACATGACCACAATTTTAGGGAAGTTGCCTCCCACAATAGCTAGAAACTGAATGCTATTGATGTTAGTTTTTCAACATTAAGCTAGCATTATTAGGATCTTTAACTAAGAGATTAACAAGCATAGCAATCAAACACAAGAGACAATGAACATAGTGTTTTTCCTCGGGGAAACCATAAATAGAGAAAACCCCGCAACTTCCTCAGAGATAGAATCAGCACCAAAATAGAAAATCCCAAAACAGTAAGTGATATCCCGACAGTAGTAACCTTCTTCTTATATAGCCCTAGTGTCTTCTCCTTCCTTAACTATGCACTACACTTGAGTGTGTATGTGATGTGTGCTAAATAGAGAAGTCACCTCTCTATTTATACTACTTTTTGACATGACTAAAACCCTACTAGGGTCGAATTCACTAAGTGAGTCTAATAACCCTAGTGCCCAGGAACTACGGGGACTTTAACCCTTAGACAATGGGAGGGTTACCCACAATGACTTGACATGACTTGTTTAGATTATAGATCATCCCGATCGGAACATCAGGGCATGACATCATGACTCAATTACATTATAGACACATCCTGGAATAAACATCGGGTTAAAAGACATAATATACATAGATGAATACATTCCGAAGTTACAAATACATCAACACTCCCTCTTAAATAGGAAGGTATTCTTTCGACACAATTTTCAGCACTGGTCTTCTTCTCTGTATCAACTAGATCATCTCGTCATCTTCATCTTCAAGTCTTCTTAGTCTTCAAGTATTCTTCGTCTTCGAGTCTTCTTCATCTTTGAGTCTTCTTTGTCTTCAATTCATCTTCATCTTCGAGTCTTCAAGTCATCTTATTCTTCAAGTCTTCTTCATCACGGGATCTGCATCATCATGACTACTGGCTCATCACTGTTGGATCATCACTCGATCTAGATCGTCATTAAGTATGGATCATCATCACATCTAGATCATCACTTAATCTGGATCATCATCAAGTCTGGATCATCATCAAAACTAGATCATCACTTGATATAGATCATCATTAAGTCTAGATCATCATCACATCTAGATCGTCACTTGATCTGGATCGTCATCAAGTCTGGATCATCATCACATGCTATCTCAAAATGGTGCTATCTAGTTTCTTCTCGTCACAGGAAGTTCTATAGAGTCAATCCTGTAGGCCTACCCTTCATGTAGGTATTCATCGGCACTTATATCTGATAGTTAAGTTAGAATAGACTGCCTAGCTCTTACATCTAACCTCATCTTGTCAGAAAGGCATGCCCAGCACTTACATTTGACCTCATCTTGTCAGAAAGGCCCAACACTCACATCTGACCATGTGAAAACACATCACACCAGAATGGCTCAGCACTTATATCTGATCATGTGCAAGCTGTAGCTAGGGTTTTCACCCTAGCTTGTGCTGATGAGCACCTACTAAGGAATCTGGAATCCTTAGTAGCAGTTCAATAATGCAAATGAAAAGAGACTGAAATA
>LPNX010348108.1:171761-288092 GCA_001517045.1 Pseudotsuga menziesii
TGGAATAAAAAATGCTAAAAATTTTCTAAACAATGCTGTAAATAAAGGACAGAAATGGCTGTATGGCTGCAAGTGGGACAGGTGGCTGTGCAAGTGCAGGAAAAAGGGAGGCAAAGTAGCTGGGTTTCGGCGCAGAAACAAGGGCAAAAAACTGTTCTCGGACCGCGGGTATGGGGCGGACTCGCGCGGTCGGACCGCGGGTTGGAAGGCAACAGTCGCGCTCAGATCGCGGGTTTAAAGGAAACAGGCGCGGTCTAGGTCGCGGGTTTCGGGCTGACAGCGGCGGTCGGAGCGCACCTGTGTAATGAACAGGCGCGGTCGAATCGCGACTGTGGGCGGAAAAAACGCGGTCGGGGCGCAGGAAAAAAGGCTGACAGCGGCGAACTGGTCGCGGGTTAGGGCCTGAAATGGGCGGTCGGGGCGCAGGAAACAAGGCTAACAGCGGCGAACTGGTCGCGGGTTAGGGCCTGAAATGCACGGTCGGGCCGCGGTTGTGAAAAGAAAAAACGCGGTTTCCGGCGGCCGAAAACGACAGCCGAAAGTACAGTACAGAAAAATAACAGTAAAAAAGACAGCGGAGCCGCCAAAACTGTAGCTAGGGTTTTCACCCTAGCTTGTGCTGATGAGCACCTACTAAGGAATCTGGAATCCTTAGTAGCAGTTCAATAATGCAAATGAAAAGAGACTGAAATAAAGGCTAAGCTAAAGCAGTAAAAGTAAATAACGAGAAGTAAAAACAGTAAAGAAATGTATAATGGTATTTTTCATTAATATTACCTCAAATGAGGAGGTTGGTGGAGTCCGTTGCGCTGATCCGATGTCGGTGGCTCCGAGCTCCAAGCTGCTTCCTTTCCTTCTCCGGTGGTGGAAAATGGGCCAAAAAGGTTCTCAATGGCGAAAATAGCTTGATGGTAAGCTAGGGTTTCGAGAATGATTTCGGCAGAGGTAGGATGCTTATGACTGTGGATGTGGAATAATGGGTCTCCATCACTTATTTATAGTTTTTTAGTGATGGAGTGCTGGCCCATGGTTTTTGGAAACCATGTGGTTTAGGGCAGCTTGTTTAGGGTTTTTGCTATTTTAGGGTTTTCCTCCTTTTTCCTCATTATTTTTATTCCTTTTCTTCCCTTTTGGGGATTTTTGCTATTTTTAGAGGAATTTTGGTTATTTTTGGAGGAAAAAGGGGTTTTTTGGCCTTTTGGAGCCTTTTTAGATGGTTTTATGGCCTTTTGGAGGCATTTTAGGCCTTTTGGAGGCTTTTTAGTGGGATTTTCAGGGAAATATGGTGGGCAAATGGACACATGAGCCATGTAGTGGGGTAGATGAGGTAGTTAACCATTTTTGAGTGTTAACACAAGCACATCGCATTATAAAGGCTCTGCACTTATATCTGGCCTCATCCTATTAGAAAGGCACAACACTCACATCTGACCATGTGTAAACACATCACGCCAGAATGGCTCAACACTTATATCCAACCTCATCCTGTCAGAAAGGCTCTGCACTTACAGTCAACCATGTGTAAACACATCGCATCCAAAGGGCATGCACTCACATCTGATCATGAAGGAACTAATCCTATCATCACATCAGAATGGCCCCCAGTCCCAGATTGAGCTACCTGGTAACTGACCAGGTGCCTCCATTCTCCCATAGAATGGCAGTTTCCCTTACATCTAACCTACTTGTCAGAATGGCCAACAATCACATCTGACATGGGAGGAACTTAATCCTTTAGTCATGACAAAATGGTTCAGCCCTTACATCTGATCAAGTGGGAACAGGTCCCTCTCTCATATTAGAATGGCTTCTCAGTCCTAGACTGAGTTTTCCTGGTAACTGACCAGGCACCTCCATTCCCAAAATGGCAATAGCCCTTATATCTGTTCACTTAGGAACCAATCCTACAGTCGCATTAGAATGGCTCATCACTCATATCTGACATGTAAGGAACCAAATCCTCTCACCATGATAGAATGGCTCAGCCCTTACATCTGACCATGGAAGGAACTTAATCCTCTCCCATGTCAGAATGGCTCAAGGACTCATCACTTCCCTTTGGAGGGAACCTCGATCTGGAGAACACCAAGCTTCTCCCTGAAGTACTCAAAATTCACCCTAGCCAATGGCTTCATCAACACATCAGCTATCTGATCATCCATCACAACATACTAGAGCTTCACTGCTCCCCTCTGCACCATATCCCTGATATAATGATACTTGATATCGATATGCATTAGAGGAAATTTCAACTCAAAATGGGCCTCCTAAAATGAACTAGTAAAATAATAGTTAAAATAATAAAATAATATTTATTAATTTTGGAGGAAGAAAAGAAAAAAACTACTTTTTTGTTTGTATTTTTGACATATCTCCCTGTGTTTTTACTCAAATTTCGATTGGGAGAGCTCGTTGGATGCGGAATTAAATTCCGCATCCAACGAGTACCCACTTGGCATACTTTTGACAGACCCCGCTACCCCAAAACAAGAAATACCTGAAAAAATGGAATGATGATGTCATCATTCCATTTTTTCAGATATTTCTTGTTTTTGGGGTAGCGGGGTCCGTCAAAAGTATGCCGAGTGGGTACTTGTTGGATGCGGAATTAAATTCCACATCCAGCGATCTCTCCCGATCGAAATTTGAATAAAAACACAGGGAGATATGTCAAAAATACAAACAAAAAAAAGTAGTTTTGTTTATGATACCTATCCCCAAATTTATATTAAAAAAATGTTTAAGACCTATACGGTATTTCAAATTTAAATAAATTTCATTGGCTAACACATGATGACATGGAATTTGAATAAAAGTTAAAAGGCTCATTTTGAGTTGAAATTTCCTCTAATGCTTCAACTTGTCATGAAACACTAGATTCTCTAACAACTTCACACAACTCTGGTTGTCACAATGTACACAAATAGCATCCAACTGGAGATCAAATAAATTAGACAGTAGCTTCCTCAGCCATACTGCCTCACAACTAGCTAAACAAGTTGTGACATACTCTGCTTCATCTATACTCAGTGCCACACAGGATTGCTTCCTGCTAAACCAAGAGATTGCACTTGATCCCATACTGAAGCAACACCCTGAAGTGCTCTTCCTATCGATGGCACTACCTTCCCAATCTGAATCAACATAACCCTCCAGGTTAATCTTCTGATTCACCTCGTACTTGAGCTCATAATCAACTGTACCCCTCAGGTACCTCAGAATATGATTTGCAACAATCAAGTGAACATTTCTCGAATCTGTCAGGAACTGGCTCAAGGTGTTCATAGCAAAGCAAATGTCTGGTCTCATGTTCGTGAGGTACATTAAGGACCCAATCATCTGACGATATGTTGTAGCATCAATAGACTCTGATGAAGCATCACTCAATAGCTTCAGGTTCGATTCCATAGGTGTGGACATGGCTTTGCAGTCCATCATCCCAAACCTCTTCAGGATCTCTACTGCATACTTCCCTTGTCCAAGGGAGATTCCATCTGCACTCTGCCATACCTCCATGCCTAGGAAATAATGCATCATACCCAAGTCCTTCATTTCAAAATTGGCAGCAATCTTTCTCTTTGTATCAGCAATCAACCCATCCATACCTGTCACAAACAGATCATCTACATATAGTAGGAGCATCACTGGGTTTCCATCTTCAACCTTGTAGTACAAGTTGGAATCTGCTTTACTCTTGGTAAAGCCCAAACTGGATAGAAAGCTGTCAATTCTTCCATTCCAAGTCCTGGGTGTTTGTTTCAAACTGGACAGGGCTTTCTTCAATCTGCAGACATGAGACTCTCTGTCATGTGTCTCAAAACCGAGAGGTTGTTCTACATACACTTCCTCTTCCACTACACCATACAAGAAGGCAGTCTTGACATCCATCTGGTGTATCTTCCATTTCATCACTGCAGCCAGAGCTAGTACTGATATGATGGAAGTGTATCTGGCTACAGGTGCAAAGGTTTCTTCATAATCTATTCCTTCTTTCTGAGAGAAACCCCGAGCCACAAATCTTGCTTTATATTTTTCAATGCTACCGTCTGCAGCATGCTTGATCTTGTAGATCCATTTGGAAGTTACAACAGACTTCCCTTCTGGTCTTGGGACAATATCCCAAGCATCATTTTTCATGATCGATTGATATTCTTTGATCATAGCATCCTTCTATTCTTTCCCTTCTACTGCTTCTTCATAAATGGAAGGTTCTTTATCAATGAAATCACATAGTAAAGCTACATACCCAGAGCAGGATTTGGTCCTCTTTCTTTCTTTGTGATTTTCTTCTGGAGCCTGTTGCAGCTACAACTATTTTCCCAAATTTTTGAAAATTTGGACCCTCCTCTTAATTTTTATCTTTCCTAAAGTTGTTTGGGTCCTTAAACTCTGTTTTTGTTTTCCCTCTACTACAAGTTTGGATGGTTTTGAGGTCAACTATTTTCGTGCTTTTCGAAAAATTGCTTATGTCTGAAACTACTTTGGGTTGTGGAGTTTGAAGTTTGATTTGAAATTGTTTTCCTTTGATCTATGATTTCATCCTTTGATATCGTAAGTCTATTTCTCATTTTCACTGTTGTTTCGGAAGTGAAACAAACCTTTTTCATCGCTGCCCAACAGAAAGTTTTGGAACTTAACATTTTTTAGTTTGGTTGTTCGGAGGTCTTTTAAACAATGCATTGGAAGCATATTTCCCTTTGGAGCCTCCGTTGTGGAAGCTGAACGATGATTGTTCTGATGGATAGCTTTGAATTTTCCGATGCTGTGATGTTATTACTTTGACTTGCTATGCACTGTCGGAGGTTGGTTGGGGTTTGAGTCGGTGTTTTAATCTCTATGACTTCACTGTTTTGGAGATGAGACCACCTTTTTAGACCGCTGCACAACCTTAAGTTTTTTTGAACGCTTAACGTTTTTATGATGTTTCTGCGTCATATCGAAAAGTTTATGACTTTGATCGAAGGTGGTAATATGATTGTTTTCTGCTATTGCGGCTCCCAAGCGAACTAAATGTCTGCCATATAACTGCTCCACTAGCCAAGTTTTTGCTATGGTTGTCACCAATATGTTTTACTTGCCGCAGAGCCCGTAGTCTTTCTGTCTTTCGCCATTGCAGCTGCGTATTGCACTAACCACCCGATGTTTGTGTCATTTCGTTCACCGACAGGGAGTTTTTTTCCCGATTCTTTAGTAATTAGTCCTTCCGACGCCGATAGACTTAATGGTCTCACGGAACTCATTGTCCATCTGAAGCCCTCCATTGCAGCTGTTAATCAAACTATCCTGCCGATGCTTTAGTGATTCTCCCGCCGGTGAAGGTTTTTTCCTGCCTGTTCTATGTGTGTTTTTACACTATCTGATGGGTGTTGGAGGTTTCATTTTCTATCATTTTAAGGTTTTCACGATGAGGATGCATTATAGGGCCTCATTTTAATGATTAGTTTTATTGTTAATATGGTACGTTTGTTGAAAAGATACAGTTCGAATTAATGATAGATTTTGTTTTAACTGCAGACGGACTTAGGAGATTCTTCACATTACTGCTGCAAAGGCGACATAGTTGAAGGACAAAGCAGAAGGAAGTTGGCTGAAAATTTATAGGCAGAGAGATTCTGAGATGAACGGGATCTTAAAAAAGACAAATAAATGACAAAGCATAATCGATAGCAATGGAGGCCCGGGTTTGGAAAGGTTCATCAGTTACCGAGCTGGTCTTGTTTCATGAATTACTCATAAGTCATAAATCTGAAATGTAACATTTATATGAATCGAATCATGAGCACTCACAAACCGACAAAACTATGAAATTAAAATAGTTTGGGGAGCCAAAAGGTCACATGGGGGGAGGGGCAGCCCAAGGGCTTTGCTGTTTTTGTATAAAGATAGGAAAGTTAGAGGGAAGGAGGGATTTTTCCCTGGAGAAACTTGTGAACCACTTGTTGTAAGAGGAACTATTTCGTTTTACAATAACAAATTACAAATTTTTCCTGTTGGAGAAGGTGCTGTGTGGAATGTTCGAATGTCACTAAATGAATAATGTTGAAGGGGAACTATTTTGTTTTCAACTGTGTTTCATTAAATGTGAGAGCATTCTAACTTTCTAAACCTATGTTCTTATTTTAATGGTCTCTGGTTTATTCTGCGATAATTCCCACTATGAGTAATGGAGGTTTTAACTATTGATGAGCTATCTTGTCATGTATATCTTTATTCATGTTTATGTGTTTTGATTCTAAGAATAGCTATCTGTGATTTTTCTTGACATGTTAACAGCATTACATTACTCATGAATTAATATTTTACTCCCTAGGGACAGTTTAGTTAGTGTTGTTTTCTAGTTGTGTGTGATTTAGATGTGAGAGAGTCTAAGACGAGAGGTAAGAACTTGCGCATCACATTGTGACCACTCCTTGCATTCTTTATCAATCTTCATCTTAGATAGGCACTTGCATATCATACTCTAAGTCAAAAATACAAAATATATACGGTGGACCAGACCGCAACCGGTAAAACCTTTTATTTTTGTTACTTGACCTACGGTAGCCGGATCGCAAATCGGATGGATTCCCTACACCAAACAGTCACGGGCTAGTTGGGAACGTTGACTGGGGAGAATCCCTTGCTGTTGTCGCTTGCGAATTTCCAGGCCTCGACAGTCTCTGGCGCTAGAAGGAGTGCCACCAGTGCATGGCTGGCCGAGGAAACCCGTTTTCTCGAAATTATTCCACCGGTGACAGTTTAGAAAGTAGTTTGTTTCCCAATCCAATTCCTGAAGAGAAGGGTAATGAGCACTTGTATTCTATCAATAATGAAGTAGTTAATGATCTGAGAAGACACACTAGGGAATATGTGAAGAAGATTGGAGGATTACCGATTATCCCTGACTTTCCCATAATATAATATAAAAGGAAAGACCGTCCTATATTAGAAGACTGAGTGTTGGTTGGAGATTTGGAACAACTGGTAGAAACAACCTTACAGGAAGTGGTTCAGCCTTTGAATCAAGTGGGCCCAAACGCACCTTACTATTCTCCTGTGCAAACTCCTGTTCCTTCACCTCCTCACTCTCCACCCAGACTCATGGTAGGTGTAAATGCAAACCAGGCACCTAACCCACCAAATCCACCACCGGCTTGGAAAGCCAGATCACCCCTGAACCTAACACCTCCATTGCATGACTTACCTCAAGATTTTGAAAAGATGATGCCCAAGTTTGATCCAAATGAGAAGATATTATTAAATGACCATTTACAAAGTTTCTATTTGGAAATAGAAGGATTAAGGGCTGGGGAATATGAGGATGTAGTTTGTAGACTTTTTCCACACACCCTTAAAGGAGCAGCCGCATCATGGTACTTTGGTTTTCCTGCAAACTCTATCCCAGATTGGGATACCTTTGAAAGTATTTTTAGGAGTAAGTATGCAACCCAAAAAACTCACACGGCTCTCATGAAAGGACTGTGTGCCTTAAAGAAAGAAAGAAAAGAGAAAGTGCATAGTTTTACCCAAATATTCACAGCTTATCTTAAGAATTTTTCTAAAGCTGACAAACCCTCGGATAAATTCCTGATTGAATACTATACCTCAGCTCTAGGACCCAAGTTGGCCATGTTTGCCAAAATGAAGGCCAAACCTACGCTAGTAGAGACTTATGAAGAAGCGAAGAGAGTAGAGGCTGAAAAAGAAAGCATCGAAGATTATCCTGAATGGTGAGGAGAAAAAAATTTTGGGAGGAAAGCTTTGTTATTTGCTAATCCTAAAGAGGAACAATCTCCAGATTTCGAAGGAATGGAAAAGATGATGCAAAAGCTCTCTAACAGAATCATAGAATTGGAAAAGGACAAGGAAGCCCAAAAGTTCTATAAACCTTATTACAAGAAAAGGGAAGATAACAATCAATCCCAACCCCCTCCGCACAGCCCTGCATTTATGAACTTAATGGAGGTAGGAATGGATAACTTTTGCACTTTCCACCAACAACCTCATTCTGAAAAGAATTGTCCTCAATGGATAAATTCAATGATGTTGGTTATGAATCAGCTGTTGGATTCCAAATTAACTGAAGACAATGATGAAGAAGGGAAAGACAACAATAAGTCAACAGAAAAACAAGAGGACGAGGCCATGGTTTTATGGGACTGTGTGTCGTTGTTTGATGCCGAGGAAGAAAAGGATCTGAGACACGAGGACATCTTGGAAACATATGTAATGACGAGAAGCCATGGGTTGATGAAGGAAAATAGTCTTATGCTCCTGAAGATTAAGAGACTTCAAAAGAATGTTAAGAAATTTCAAAACAACTCCTCAGTTAATAAAGTTCCGGAATTCACCATCACCAGTCAAGATCCTAGACAAATCAACGTGCCTACCAAGCCAAATGAAGAAAAGATCAATAATGTTAAACCGAATTGCGTGGAACATAAGATGGATTATGACATTGTGGAGGATATCAAAAGGGTAAGGGAAAACATCTCATTATTTGAAATGTGCAATGTGTCGCAACAGAAGAAAAGCTATTGAAAGCAGTCGAAATATCAGAGGAGAGGCTTCCCACTGACAATCAGCCCCAAGAAGAACAAATTAGTGAAGCAAATATGGGAGGTAAGCCTAAATGCAAGACTCCACCTTTTCTACTTACTTTTGAAATTTTCAACCACAACGTGCATAACTTCCTAGTAGACTCGAGGGCATCGGTCAATGTCATGCCACTATCAGTATGCAAAAAAATAAATGGGAAACCTAAACCATCTACCTGGAGGGTCGTTCAGTTGGATAGAACGAATATGAAGGTAATTGGGGAAATGGAGGATGTTCTCGTTCGCTTATCTTCAAATGATAAGGTATGTCAATTCATTGATATTGTGGTGTCTGACATATCCGAAGCTTATGGACTTGTTTTGAGTAGAGATTGGTCGGAAAAGCTGAACGGATATTTTGCCTCGGACTGGTCACATTTGTGGCTACCATATAAAGGAAGCCCAAATCAAATTAAAGTTTTGAGGGAGCCCCACATGAAACACAATGTTACTCAGTTCGAAGGTAAAAATGAACCAGTGGATTCTATTTTGGGAAATTACTTTATTAAGCTAGAACCAGGAAACTATCAAGCAGAAGAAGCTAGCGATACATCAGACGCTCAGCCTGATCTCGTTCAGTTCTCACAGGCTGATGAAATTGATTGTAAAATAGTAGAATTAGCTGTAGATGTAGATGTTAATTCTCGTATAGTAGTGGTTAGCAATTTTTGGACGCTTTTCTTTGATGTTTCTAAAACTTTAGAGGGGTCAGGAGCCATCTGTGTCCTAATTGACCCTAGAAAAAACAAACATTTTCTTTCATGTAGGTTAGAGTTTGAATGTACCAATAACACAGCTAAATATGAAGCATTAGTTCAGGGACTAAGAAAAGCAATTGAATTAAAGGCAAAAAATCTGAAAGTGTTTGGAGATTCTAAAATAATTGTAAAACAAATTCGAAATCAAATACATTGCATTTCTCCTCATTTAAAAGCTTATCAAAATGAAGTATGAGATTTGCTTAAATATTTTCATGCATTTAACATTTTATCGATTCCTAGACTTAAGAATGCAGCAGCTAACTTATTGGCCACTGCAGCTGCGAGGCTTGTGCCCTCTAATAATCGATTCTCTGTTGAATTGCTTTTCAGGCCTTCAATTCAAGATATGATTACCAATCTATGAGTTTTTGATGATGATAAACAAATTTTAGAATGCCTGACAAATGACGAGACCTTCAAAGGGGCGATTATTGATGATGAAGAACATCAAGCCGAGATGAAATTCGATAATTTTATTCCTAAAGGAGTCATGACTTTAGAGAAAATGTTTGATTTAAATGAGAAATTCAGAAGACCAGTGAATGTGAAGACTCATAGCTCGTCTTTACAGTTCGAGTTGATTAATTTGGGGACTGAAATTGAGCCTAAATATGTGAATTTGGGAAAGTGTTGCTCTCCAGGTGAAAGGAATAAATTCATCAGTTTGTTCAAATAATACAAAGATGTTTTTGCCTGGATGTATGAAGATTTGAAGACATATGACACCAATATTATTCAGCATGTTGTCCCCATAAGATCTGGAATCAAACCTTATCAGCAGCCTTTAAGGAAAATGCATCCAAAATTAGAACCTTTGACTCAGAATGAAGTAAAGAAGCTGTTGGATGCTAGAATTATCTTCAAGGTTAGACACTCGGAATGGGTTTCAAATCTAGTACCGGTAAGGAAGAAATCCGGAGAAATCAGGCTATTTGTGGATTTCAGAAACTTAAATCGTGCCTAAGATAAAGACAATTATCCTGTCCCACCCATGGAACAGATATTGCAAATGGTTTCAGGTTCTGAACTGTTCTCTTTATTAGATGTATTCTCAAGCTATAATCAAGTATTAGTAGCTGAAGAAGACAGACTTAAAACTACATTCAGAACCAGGTGGGGAACTTTTGCTTACAAAAGGATGACCTTTGGACTCATAAATGCTTGAGCTACTTTCCAGAGGGCTATGGACATAGCTTTCCACGGTCTGATTGGCCGCAGTGCCATAGTATACCTCGATGACATCACAATATTCTCAAAGAAAAGAGATGAACATGCATTTCATTTAAAGCATATTTTTGAACGCTGCCGAAAATATGGTATCTCACTAAACCCCAAGAAATGCGTGTTTGCTGTTACAGAAGGTAAGTTGTTGGGCCATGTGGTATCTAAGAAAGGGATCTCCATATACCAAAGAGGATCAAAGCTATCGAACATATTCCTTTACCCCATAACAAAAAGGGCATGTAATCATTTATGGGGACAATAAATTTTGTGCAAAGGTTTGTACCAGATTTCGCTCAAATTGTTAAACCTTTGCAGCAAATGGTGAAGCAAAGTGTACAATTCAAGTGGACTAATGTAGAGAAGAACACATTTAGTAAAATTAAAATAGCTGTTGCTCACGCACCCTCCCTCAAAATTCCAGATTTTGAGAAAGATTTTATTTTGTACACTTTCGCATCCGATGATTCACTAGCAGTTGTGCTTACTCAGAAGGAATATGGAGGAGATGAGTTCCCCATATCATTTATGAGAACTGGTCTACAAGGGGCCAAGTTGAATTACCCAACTATGGATAAACAAGCTTACGTAGTGTTCAAAGTGGTAAAATAGTTCAGACCATATATACTTAAGAACCGGACAAAGGTCATAGTTCCACACCCAGCTGTGAGGTCTCTCTTCGTACAAAAAGAGTTAGGAGAAAGAAGAGGCAACTGAGTAACAACTCTATAGGAGTATGACCTTGAATTCAAGCCAGCCTCCTTAGTTAAAAGACAAGGATTGTGCAAGCTGATGACTAAAAGTAAAAGAAATGAGGAACATGACTGGGAAGACGAAGCTAAGTTACATTTGATGGATGTATGTCCTCTTTTCACAGCTCCAGACTCCTGGTATCGAGACCTTGTGCATTACCTTCAAACAGGATTGTTTCCAGAACATTGGAATTCTAAGAAAAGAAGAGCATTGCATCTTAAATCATCCTCATATCATATTATTGAAGGAATATTATTCAGAAAGAATTATGATGGAGTTCTTCTTAGATTCTTAGAGAAAGAAGATGCGAAGAAGGTCATGATAGATTTACATGATGGACCTGCTGGAGGACATTTCTCTGGAGATACTACCACTCATAAAATTCTTAGAGCCAGATACTATTGGCCCACACTATTCAAAGATGCACACGCCCATGTCAGAAAGTGCGACATCAGCCAAAGGTGTGGTGGAAGACAAGTTAAAGCACCAGGACCATTAAAGCTTGTAATGATAACAAAACCTTTTGAGCAGTGGGGGATGGACATAATCAGAGAGATAAAGCCAAATTCTTCCTTACAACACAAATATATTCTAGCGGCAACTGACTACTTCACTCGTTGGGTTGAGGCCATTCCGTTGTGTAAAGTAAATGAAGATGCAGTCATGGACTTCTTGCAAGATCATATTATGACCAGGTTTGGAGTTCCAATTTCTTTAGTTTTCGATAATGCTACTTACTTTTCCTCGATTAGATTAACTACATTTTCTCATGAGAAAGGAATTAAGTTGCATTACTCTGCAAATTACTATCCACAGGGAAATGGTTTGGCTGAATCTATGAACAAGAATCTGATTAGGATTTTAAAAAAAGATGGTGATAGAAAATCAGAGGGGTTGGCACTCAGCATTACCAAATGCTCTTTGGGCTGATAGGGTCACCACCAAGACTTCGTTAGGTGTGTCCCAGTATACCCTTGTTTATGGAAAAGAGGCCATTCTACCCCCCAATATCATGCTACCCTCTTCCATAATAGCCCAAGAATCCAGAGGATCAGATAATGAAATCTTGCAGATAAGGATACATAATCTTTTGAAGGCAGAGGAATCTAGATTCAGGGCCAGAGAACATTTTAAACAACAACAGGAGGTAGTAAAAAGGTGGTTTGATAAGCACAAAGCTGGGACAAAAGAATTTGAGGTGGGAGATTTGGTTCTCAAGTGGGATCACCCTTATGATGAGAAAGGAAAACACACGAAATTTCAATAGTTATGGGTAGGCCCTTTCAAGATTGCACCAAAACTTGGCCCCTCAACCTATAAATTGCAAGATTTACAGGGGTGGGAAGAGAACTTACCAGTAAATGGTTTAGTTCTCAAACCTTATTTTTCCTGAGCTTTTGTTTTTTTCTTTTGCTTTGTACATGAATAATTTGCTTTGTTGGTTTATGTTGATTTATTTTATTTCTGTTGGTTTTATTTAGCTTTTGATTGACTTCAATAAAAGAGGCAAACTTTTGGTTGCCTGGAGAGCATCAAAATTCTAGATTAACTAAAATCCTTGATTATAAGACTGTGTACTATTGTGTTATTTGAAAGAATTTCTTCTAGTTTAACAGTTTTCCTAAATGGCTATGAACACATTAAATTCCTACTTAATCCTTGTAAAATAACTCAGGATCAAAAGTTTGGAATACTCTTTCGAGGCTCCATCCATCTCACATGTAAAATGTCTTGGGGGGTGACAGCAAAAGACCTATGGAAAGGAAGCAGGGTAAACAGTGTATTATATATAAATTATCCCATGCCAAGAATTGAAATCCAAAAGGCAGATAAGAGTCGTAAAACTACTAAGAAAGCAATAAGTACCAAAACAAAGTATTGAGTCATTTAAGTACAAAATTGCCAAAGTTCCTCTCCGTCCGTGACCTGAAAGTCAAATGCATCTCTCACACAAAAGGACACTATGGATAGAGGAGCTTGAAAAAAAAATTCAGAAAGAAAGGCATGCAGGAGGACTCATAAAAAAGGACAAAAAGTCCAAAAGCACAAAAAGTGAAAAATGGCATGGGAATGAGGAACAAATGAATATTTATGTTTACCATATGTTACGATGTTGTGGTGTCCAAGCTGGAAATTACCAGAAGACAGAGGTAATAAATGAAACTCATCTTCCTGGTCTCAAAAGAGTTATCTTGACTTGGAAATTTGGGTTTTCCATTCTCCTAAATTGGACTCTCGTCAATGATTAAAAGTACATATATTTTCCATTTGGGAAATGCAGACATCTAGAAGAATTAAACATGTTGTTTTTATTGTCAAACAGTCTGTTACTTAAGGAATAAATTGTCTAGAGATCTAGGTTCACCAGGTAGCCGCCAATTGTTGCAGCTGCAACTGTTTTCCCAAATTTTTGAAATTTTGGACCCTCCTCTTAATTTTTATCTTGCCTAAAGTTGTTTGGGTCCTTAAACTTTGTTTTTGTTTTCCCTCGTCTACAAGTTTGGATGGTTTTGAGGTCAACTGTTTTCGTGCTTTTCAGAAAATTGCTTATGTCTGAAACTGCTTGGGGTTGTGGAGTTTGAAGTTTGATTTGAAATTGTTTTCCTTTGATCTGTGATTTCATCCTTTGATATCGAAAGTCTATTTATCGTTTTTACCGTTGTTTCGAAAGTGAAACAAACCTTTTTCTTCACTGCCCAGCCGAAAGTTTTGGAACTTAACATTTTTTCGTTTGGTTGTTCAGAGGTCTTTTAAACAATGCATTGGAGCCATATTTCCCTTTGGAGCCTTCGTTGTGGAAGCTGAATGATGATTGTTCTGATGGACAGCTTTGACTTTTCCGATGCTGTGATGTTATTACTTTGACTTGCTGTGTGCTGTCGAAGGTTGGTTGGGATTTGAGTCTGTGTTTTAATCTCTATGAATCCACTGTTTTGGATATGAGACCAACTTTTTAGACCGCTACACAACCTTAAATTTTTTCCAAACGCTTAACGTTTTCGTGATGTTTCTACGTCATATCGAAAAGTTTATGACTTTGATCGAAGGTGGTAATCTGATTGTTTTCTACCATTGCAGCTCCCAAGCGAACTAAATGTCTGCCATATAACTCCTCCACTCACCGATTTTTCGTTATGGTTGTCGCCGATATGTTTTACTTGCCACGGAGCCCGTATTCTTTCCATCTTCCACCATTTCGGATGTGTATTACACTAACCACCCGATGTTTGTGTTGTTTCGTTTGCCGACAGGGAGTTTTTCTACCCGATGCTTTAGTATTTAGTCCTTCCGACGCTGATAGACTTAATGGTCTTGCGGAACTCATTGTTCGTCTGAAGCCCTCCGTTGCGGCTGTTAATCAAACTATCATGTCAATGCTTTAGTGATTCTCCCGTCGGAGAAGGTTTTTTCCCGCCTGTTCTGTGTGTGTTTTTACACTATCTAATGGGTGTCATAGGTTTTATTTTCTATCATTTTAAGGTTTTCACGATGAGGACGCATTACAGGGCCTCATTTTGATGATTAGTTTTATTTTTAATATGGTACATTTGTTGAAAACATACAGTCCAAATTAATGATAGATTTTGTTTTAACCATAGACGGACTTAGGAGATTCTTAACATTACTGCTGCAAAGGTGACATCGTTGAAGGACAAATCAGAAGGAAGTTGGCTGAAAAGTTATAAGCAGAGATATTTTGAGATCAACGAGATCTTAAAAAAGACAAATAAAAGACAAAGCAAAATCGATAGCAACGAAGGCCCAAGTTTGGAAAGGTTCATCAGTTACCAAGCTGGTCCCGTTTCATGAAGTACTCATAAGTCATAAATCCGAAATGTAACGTCTCTATGAATCAAATCATGAGCACTCACAAACTGACAAAACTGTGAGATTAAAATGGGTTGGGGAGCCCAAAGGTCACCCCGGGGGAGGGGCAACCCAAGGGTTTTGTTGTTTTTGTATAAATATAGGAAATTTATAAGGAAGGAGGGCTTTTTCCTTGGAGAAACTTGTGAACCACTTGTTGTAAGAGGAACTATTTCGTTTACAATAACAAATTAAAAATTTTGCCTGTTGGAGAAGGTGTTGTGTGGAATGTTCGAATGTCACTAAATGAATAATGTTGAAGGGGAACTATTTCATTTTCAACTGTGTTTCATTAACTATGAGAGCGTTCTAACTTTCTGAACCTATGTTCTTATTTGAATGGTCTCTGGTTTATTCTGCGATAATTTCCACTATGAGTAATGGAGGTTTTAACTGTTGATGAGCTATCTTGTCGTGTATATCTTTATTCATGTTTATGTGTTTTGATTCTAAGAACAACTATCTGTGATTTGTCTTAACATGTGAACAGCACTACATTACTCATGAATTAATATTTTACTCCCTAGGGACAGTTTAGTTAGTGTTGTTTTCTAGTTGTGTGTGATTTAGATGTGAGAGAGTCTAAGACGAGAGGTAAGAACTCGCGCATCACATTGTGACCACTCCTTGCATTCTTTATCAATCTACATCTTAGATAGGCACTTGCATATCATACTTAAAGTCAAAAATACAAAAATATATACGGTGGACCAGGCCGCAACCGGTAAAACCTTTTATTTTGTTACTTGACCTACGGTAGTCGAACCACAAACCGGACGGATTCCCTACACCAAATAGTCACGGGCTAGTTGGGAACATTGACTGGGGAGAATCCCTTGTTGTTGTCTCCTACAAATTTCCAGGACTCAACAAAGCCCCATATTTTTCCACACCTTGGATAATTTCATGTACCCAAGCATGTTTCCTCTTATGAGGATTCTTCTCTAGAGGTGGATCTACAGGTCTTTATGGTTCTTCAAATTCTCGATCTTCTACTTGAGTTTCTTCGTTCATGGTTGTCTCATCAATTCTGGGTGCTTTTGCTTCTTCAGGTTCTTCAGCAGGTCTCTTTCTAGATTTGTTGTAAGTTGTGTCTTCATTAAATGTCACATCCCTGCTGATGTCAATCTTCTTGTATCCTGAGAAATATATTCTTTAAGCCTTCAAGATTGCAGATTATCCCACAAATATACCCTTCTTTCTTGAAGGATCTAATTTTGTTCTCTTCTTTTTTGGAATGTGCATGTGAACAGGACAACCGAATATTCTGAGATGGCTGTCTTCTGGTTTCTTGCCAGAGAAGAATTCTTTAGGAGTCTTGTTCTTGAGTACTCTATGTGGAGTATGGTTTTGTACATACACCATTGTTCTGGAAGCTTCCGCCCAAATATGCATAGGAAGATCTTGATCATGAAGCATAGCTCTTGTAGCTTCAATGATAGTTTTGTTCTTCTGTTCTGCAATCCCATTCTGTTGTGGATTATAAGGAGTGGACAACTCCCTCTTAATCCTTGATTCTTTACATAGCTCTTTGAATTCATTCGAAGTGAATTCTCTGCCATTATCTGATCGAAATGTCTTGATCTTCTTTTCAGTGAGATTCTCGATCAAGGCTTTGAATTCCTTGAACTTGCTGAATACTTCGTCTTTGTTCTTCATGAAGTAAACCCATGTCTTCCTAGAAAAGTCATTAATGAAAGAAACATAGTATACATACCTGCTTAGTGAGCTTGATGACATAGGACTTCATACATCGGAGTGGATGATTTCCAAGATTCATTTTTCTTTGCTTTCGCTACTTGGAAATGTCTTCTTTGTGTTCTTTCCTTTCACACATCCTTTGCAGACCCCATCATGTTTTCCTTGTATTTATGGAATACCTTCAACAACTTTGCTTGCAAGAGGAGTGCTCTGTAATGCACATCTGCAAGCCTTCTATTCCAAAGTTAATTTGGCTCTACTGTGTCATGGACCAAGGCTTGTTCTGGATGGCCCTTCAATTTGTACAAACCTCCTTCTTGTTCACCAATCACTATTACATCATCAATAGTCTTTCCTTTTGGCCACATGATGACTTGACCATATATGAATGCAACCCTCATTCATTTTGCATCTAATGTTGATATGGAGAGAAGGTTCTTCTTGAGTCCTGGAACAAACAATACTTCCTTCATTGTTATAGACTTTACAGAGTCTATCTTATAGGAAGATTCCCCACTACCTTTTATTGGATATTGGTAGTCATATCCTAGCTTCACCTTGTGAGGTGATTCATGTTCTGAGAGTTTCATAAAGGATTCCTTGAATCCAATCATATGTTTTGAAGCCCCACTATCATAAGCCAATCATCACTTCCATGAGTAATGTTTCCCGTGACAGAGGAAATCAAAACATATTCATCCTCGCTTGAAGAATCTTCACTTTCATATCTGGTTCTCTTCGATGAAGGTTCATCATCCTCTGCAGCATGAGCATGATGTCTTATTTTGTTTCCCTTCTTCTTGTGAGAGTTACTTTTGTTCTTAGGACAATCTCTAGCAAAGTGTCCTTTTTCATCACATGTATAACAAATGAACTTAGACTTATATCTAGGTTTTCTAGAGTTATTCCTTTGAAAATAGTACTTACTTCTGTGATGGCTAGATTTGGGTTTCTTGGATTGTACAGTGAGAGATTGATCTTCACTTCCCATATTCTCTTCTCGAGCTGCTATCCTAGCTTCTTCTTGAGAACATTCTTCCCACAGTCTTCTAAACTTGACTAACTTCTTTCTAGCACAGATCCCTTGAATGAAGGAGTCCCATGTCCTAGGGAGACCATTCAAGGTGCTCATCACAATTTCTGCATTCTCCACTTGTTAATCTACTGCTTCTAATTGTTCCTTGATCTAAGAGACCCTTGTGAATTAATACTAGATGGTCTCTGCATTCTGGATCTTCACATTCTTCAGTTGATTCCTCAGAGTCATCTTCTAGTTTATGTTCTTCCCTTCAAACAATTTGGTTAGGGCATCAAACATAGCTTTAGGTGTCTTGAGAGAGCACATCTGTGGGATAAGGTGATCCTTGATAGAATTAGAAATGATCCTCTTTGCCATAACCAACTTCTTCTTATGTAAGGACTTATCCTCATCTCCCTTTGGAACTGGAACCTCCTCATTGATGCAGGAAGCCAACTCATTCTCTTCCAGGACCAGGGAGATCCTATACTTCCAAGCTCGAAAGTTATAAGCTCCCTCAATATTTTCATCAAGCTTGGTATGATGAGACATCTTAACTGAGAACCTCAAATGGAAATACAAAATATTTTAGATCTTACTAGGTAAAGATGTCGAATCTGGATTTGGAGCTAAAATCCTGTAGTACTGGTTCAGGAGCAAATTAAGGTTTTGATTTTCCGGAGTTCTTTCCAACCAAATGATTTGAAATTGATCCCTAACTTCAATTTTGGGGAGGAGATCAATCCAGGCCTGGGCTCACTAAAAAATTCCTCTTCTGTAAAAATCCCTAATTTCTGGCAGTAGTGTCGGGTCCAAAACTGAAAAACCTCAGAATTGGATTCTGCTTCGACATAAAGATGCAACCTAAGGAGGAGAGTTATTCCACCTTACTTTTGCTAAAAATATGTGGAGGAAGGTCGATAAACTAGGAAGCCCTAGTTCCCGCAGCTACACAGTGTCTTCTTCTTAGGTTAGCTCTGATACCATGTTAGTTTTCCAACATTAAGCTAGCATTATTAGGACCTTTAACTGAGAGAATAACAAGAACAACAATCAAACACAAGAGACAATGAACACAGTGTTTTTCCTTGGGGAAACCATAAATGGATAAAACCCCGCAACTTCCTTAGAGATAGAATCAGCACCAAAATAGAAAAGCCCAAAACTGTAAGTGATCTCCTGACAGCAGTAACCTTCTTCTTATCTAGCCCCAGTGTCTTCTCCTTCCTCAACTATGCGCTACACTTGAGTGTGTATGTGATGTGTGCTAAATAGAGAAGTCACCTCTCTATTTATACTACTTCTCGGCATGACTAAAAACCTACTAGGGCCGACTTTACTAACCGAGTCTAATAATCCTAGTGCCCCAGAACTGCGGGGACTTTAACCCTTAGACAATAGGAGGGTTACCCACAATGACTTGACATGAATTGTTTACATTATAGATCCTCCTAATCGGAACATCGGGGCATGACATCATGACTCAATTACATTATAGACACATCCCGAAATAAACACGGGTTACAAGACATAAGATACATAGATGAATACATTCTGAAGTTACAAATGCATCAACAATTGATGCCACTTGTCATTTGGCCTTCTACAACAGATCCTTCCTCCTAGTGGGTCGGTGAACACTCTTCAACAATATTCTTTTGATAGGTGTCCCCTCTTTAAATTATTTAAATAAATAAAATATTCAATTACAGTCATCCTTAACCATTCTTGGCCAACAACATAAAACTTTACAATAACGTTTAAAGTAATGTTTTTCTCAAAATAAAATGTTTTCCAGTTCTAGGTGGATTACATGACTAATGTTAATAACATTTACTAATGTTTACCAATGTTTCTAACTATGATGAATGTCTAATGTTTACTATTGTATAGTGTTTACTAATGTAGGATGTATACTAATATTTATGGTTACTAATGTTTAATGGTTACTAATGTTTAATGTTTAGTAATGTTGTTTACAAATTTTTAAGATTTATAATGTTGTTTCATATTTACTAATGTTCACTAATTTTTACCAAGGGGGTTTCTTTTGACAGATCTCATCGAGGCTAGGTTTTCTTGGTTCCTCTAGTTAATTTCATGCAATTTCCCCCTAGGATAGTGAGATGTTTTCAACTACACGATACACTTCCTGAGGAGGTTCTTACATGGTTTCATCGTGGTCTTATGGGGTTCTTTGTGTCATTATCCTATTTTACTGATTTTTCAGACTATCATATCCCATTTCTACACACTTATTTTCTCTCTTTTCAATGTGTTTTACTGCCTTGTAACCTCATACACACCTATCCACCATTATTTCATACTTTTGTTTTTAATTTTTATGGTAGACAAAATAATGTACCACTCTGGGACACTTAGCCTTAACTCTTCTCCACCCTTATGAAACCTCCTTCTAAATACTTTGTTGGGAACCCTACCATGTGTAGAGTCTGATATGGACCTCACGTTTCTCATAATTGTGGAAGATAACTTGGTAATTCTTATCCCACCTGTACCGAGGATTTCCGCAAAATGTCATAAATGATGTGTCAAATGGAGGGTCACATTTAACTTAGTAATTAGTGATTACATACCTATGCATGTTTTCTTCTCTATGATTGAGACTATAATTGTCAGTATCTTTTGGGGTAGCAATCTCTCTCTGGACTCTTTTAAGGTATGGACACAATTTGCATGGCACTTCTTGGGTTACCAACCATAGTGCTTTGCCCTATCCAAGGGATGGTTCAGAGCTATTGTTAAATCATATGATGATGTTCATTGCATGCTTGAGGGGATCTGGTTTTTGGGGCACCTTCCCTTTAAGTTTGAAATATGAATCTGTACTTTTGATGCAAGACAAGAGAAATGATCCACCATACATGTTTGGGTCAAGCTACCAGGGCTTCCCCCGAAGATATGGACATTGGAGATTTTTTCACTCTTGGTGAATTCTTACATGTTGATAACAGTTATGAGGTGAGAAGGAACATGGTGGCATCCAGGATCTTAGTGGGGATGGATATTTAGTAGGGCTTGGATAATACCATTAATATTTTAAAAGGCCATTGTACCTACTCATAATCCCTTCTTTATAGTGGGTTACCTTTTCATTGTAACATATGTCATGTTTACGACCACCTTGTTGAGGAATACGAACTTCTTTTTTCCAAGTGAACATGGTCTTAACCTGCTATAGAACACCCCCATGCATCTAGATAGGTCAGACTGGACTCTTTATTGATGGATGGGGGGAAATCGTCACAAGGGTTATTTTCTTTGTCTATTCATCGTGATTTTAATGCTTAGGATAGTCTACATACGAGTTATGTTAATAACAGGTGTTTCTTCATGGAATCATACCTATTACACTCTAATTCATCATCTTCCATGTCTACCAGTTCTTGGAATGGGTGTTTGGATGCACCTACATGATACCTAGTTTTAGTGACTACGGGTAAGTGTGGTCTGTATCCCTTATATTATGATATTTATTTGCATCATCCATTGTATCCTATCATAGTATGTATATCCTGACCCAAACTCTACCAACTCAATCACTCATGAATCCCCCCTCACTACTAACCCTAAATACCCATGTTCATTTAGACAAACCTACCCAGGATTACAGTCTTTTCAAATTTATTTTGTTGGATTATTGGTCAATACTGAGAGGGGGGTTGAATGAGTATTGATATATTTTTACTAATTTAACCACTTATTAAATCTATCATTAAATACACATAATAATAAGAATACACAGAACACAATTTTAACGTGGAAGCCCAAGAGGGTAAACCACCAATACGTCCTATTACTGCAAACTTGTTATTTACAAATATTTTTTCCTGCTGCACAGACAAGGATGATATTATAGCATGTTTACCAATACCAATTGGAAGGAGGCTACGACCCCTTGGTTTATCAGCTACAACTGAAGGAATGCTACAACACCCTATTTACTAATGCCAATTGGAAGGAGGCTACAACCCCCTAGTTTATCAGCTACAAGTGAAAGGAGGAAACAACCCCTTGTAGGCCTGTTTCCTACCCTAGCATTGTCCTTCCACCCTGATATGTTTCTCACGATTTCTCTCCCACTGAATTATGTCACACCCACCGGTCTCTGGTTCTGATCATGCAATTTGAACTCCAGAGACATATTCCTTCTTACTCAGGCCACTGTCTAAGTATTTCTCGATGTTTAAGCTTATTTCAATAGTTGCATCTCTTCAAACTAAACAAATACCACTTTCACTATTGCACCCTTTCGAATCTGAATATCACACCTTCCAGAACATCCTTTCACGTGTTAGAAAACAGGACCGCATAACAATAACATATATACAGTTAAATCAATAAACAAGATGCAAAACACATTAAAACATTACAGAGAGACACAGATATAACGTGGTTCACCCAAATGATGGGCTATGTCCATAAAGAAATTTTTAGTCCTTTTATTACAGTCCAAAAATATGAAGGGATGCAACCTGCAGCAAAACCGCTGCAATTCCTCTTCACGCTCTCATAGTCTCTCCCACATAATCATAGAGATAGTTTACAATACAAAATGATATCATACACAGTTGTTTTACAATGCTTTCTTTTATAGGGGAAATACGATGGGAAAATACTACGGTTAACCCAATACCATGGGTCCACAAAACCGGTGGCCAACACACATCCCAAAAAACAATTCTCGGGGGCTCTGCCCTCGAACCCCCTTTTTCAAAGCGCTACCCTGAACCCTAAGGAAGGGGGAATGAGTGTACAGTACACCTGGGGTACAGACACAATTGAATAATATCTCTAGATCTGGAAGATCAGGCTCCACAACCAACAATATCCCACTTGGAGACTAATCACAACAAATCCATCGATACTACACTTGTTGGACTATGCTCTGGACCTTGGACTTGGAAAATTTCATATTTTCACCTTCATGCTTGAAGGCAACAAAAACCGAGAAAGAACTCAATTTCTCTCTAGTTACTCGCTTTGTGAACATGTCTGTAGGATTCTGGCTAGTATGTATCTTTTCCAGTTTTAATAGTTCTTCATTTAGAACAAATCTTATGAAGTGGTACTTGAGATGTATATGTTTAGTCTTCAAAGGAAATGTTGAGTTCTTTGCAAGATGAATGACACTCTGTCTGTCATTGTACAACCTACTCTTCTCATGCTTCTTACCCAATTCTTCCATGAACCACTGCAACCAAATCATCTCCTTGCTAGCCTCTGTAACAGCAACATACTATGCTTCCATTGTTGAAAGTGCAACAACCTGTTGCATTTTTGAAATCCAACTTATTGTTGTTCCACCCACAGTAAACACATACCCTATGGTGCTCCTACTGCTGTCTTTATCACTAGCCATATCTACATCAACATAACCTTGTAGAACAGTGTCTGAACCTCCAAAACATAATACATGTGAAGTGGTACCTCTCAAATACCTGAGAATCCACTGTACTACTTTCCAATGCTCTTTACCTGGATTATTCATATACCTGCTCACAACTCCCACTGCATCTGCAATATCTGGTCTTGTGCACACCATGGCATACATCAAGCTTCCAACCGGTGACAAATAGGGAATCCTAGACATGTAATCTATTTCTTCTCGTGTCTCTGGACACATCTCCTTCCTTAGTTTGAAATGGCTAGCTAAAGGTTTACTAACTAGTTTTGCATTCTACATTCTAAACCTCTGCAACACCTTTTCTATGTACTCACCTTGAGACAACATAAATTTGAGATTTTTCTCGTCTCTTTTTATTCTAATACCAAGGATTTGCTTTGCAGCACCCAAATCCTTCATCGCAAATGAATTAGCTAGTTTTATTTTGAGCACATTTATATCCAGCATGTTAGACCCTGCAACAAGCATGTCATCCACATAAAATAACAAGATAATATATATTTTGTTATCTATCCTCTTGAAATAAACACAGTGGTCAGAATGACACATATCATAACCTTGTTATGTCATAAACTTATCAAATTTTAAATACCACTTCCTTGGTGCTTGCTTCAAGCCATACAAACTCTTCTTTAACTTGCAAACCAAATTCTCCTTACCTTTGACCTTATATCCCTGTGGTTGCTGCATATAAATCTCTTCCTCCAAATCCCCATGGAGAAAGTTTGTTTTTACATCTAACTGTTAAAGACGAAAATATTCTACTGCCACTAGACTTAAAATAGTTCTAATTGAAGTCATTTTAACAACAGGAGAAAATATTTCATCAAAGTCTACACCTTTCTTTTGTGCAAACCCATTTACAACAAATCTAGCCTTGTACCGCTTCTTGCCTCCATCTTCTTCCTTCAACCTGTAAACCCATTTATTCTACAATGCCCTTTTTTCTGCAGGAAACTTAACCAGATCCCAAGTCTGGTTTCTTACTAATGAGTCCATCTCCTCATCCATGCCTTGCTCCCACTTCTTTCTAGTTTCTACCTGCATTGCTTCTTCAAAACATTCTGGTTCACCAGAATCAGTCATCAATAAATAATACAATGATGGAGAAAATCGTTTAGGGGGTCTACTTAACCTGGTAGATTTTCTTACATTTGTAGGAGTTTCAGGTACCTGTTGCTGCTCTTGATTTTCTGGTGCCTTTGGAACTTCATTTTCTTTGATTTCATCAAGCACTGTGTACTCTGTGTTTTCCTTTTCTTCTTTCTTTCCCTACAACTGATCTTTGTACATGACCTTTTCAATGAATACTACATCTCTACTCCTAATGATTTTGTGATTTTTAAGATCCCATAAGTGATAACCAAAATCATCAACCCCGTATCCAATAAAGGTACATTTCTTGGATTTAGCCTCAAGATTTGTTCTATAATATTTATCAATATGGAAAAATGCTTCACAACCAAAAGTTCTCAGAAATGAGTATTTTACATGTTTACCTGTCCATGCCTCCTCTGGAATGTCACCATCCAAAGCGCTTGAAGGCCCTCTGTTTATTAAATAAACAACAATGTTTACAGTATCAGCCCAAAACTATAAGGGAAACCCTGCATGCAATCTCATACACCTTGCACACTCTATAATCATTCTGTTCATCCTTTCTGACACACCATTTTCTTGTGGTGTTCTAGGGACTGTCTTCTCTCTGTGAATCCCATTGTGTGAATAGTAATTGTCAAACTCGTTGCTGCAGTACTCGCCTCCATTATCAAATCTAAGACATTTCAATATTTTTCCTGTCTCATTCTCAACCAAAGCTTTGCACTTCTTAAAAGTATCAAAAACATCATATTTTTGTCTAATGCAATAAACCCAAGTTTTTCTAGTTGCATCAACAATAAAAGTAATATAATAATGAGAGCCACCAAGATATTGTACCTGAGCTGGTCCCCATACATCTGTATGGACAAGATATAACTTTTCATTCTTCTTTTGTTTCTCAACCCTGAGAAATCTAACTCTCTTCTGTTTTCCATAAACACAGTTCTGAAAAAATTCCAAACTTACCTGCTCCTGCTTAAGATCTAGAAGCAGTTTCCTTGAATGGAGAATCTGAATCCCCTTCTTACTCATGTGGCCAAGCCTATGATTCCACAGCGCCACACCTGTTTTTGTGAAAGCTACAGAGATAGAATAATCAGTATTATGAGGACATAAATATAACGTACCTACCCTATCTCCTTTTTCTATTACCAGTGATCCTTTAGTGATCTTCCACCACATTTCTCCAAATGTAGACAAACAGTCGTTGTCTCCCAACCGCCCTATTGAGATCAGATTTATTTTCATAGCAGGAATGTGCCTTACATCCTTTAGCAGCCATTCACTTCCATTATTTAACTTAATCTATACCTTACCCTTTCCAACAATTTTACATGGTTCATCATCCCCCAATAAAACATGTCAAAAATCACCTTGAACATAATCATGAAAGAATTTCCTATGGGGTGTAGCATGAAATGAAGCCCCTGAATCTACTACCTTGTAATCACTAGTATTATCTAATGCAAGAATCAAAGCATCTTGTAACACATCACCTGGTACATTTTCTTCCTGAGTAGTCTCTTGCTGCCTCTCACCTTTCTTCATTGATGCTCGGCACTCTTTCTTCAGATGTCCTTTCTTACCACAGTTCCAGCACTCTATTTTTTTGAATTTGGACTTGGATCTTCCCATTTTATACTTTCTGCGATTTCCTGGGCTCCTTCCTCTCTCATTTTGTCTCCCTCTGCTCTCCATGGTCAATGCATTACCTGATGTCTCACCTGTTCTTTTTCTTCACATTTCCTCGCTAAGAATAACACCAGCAACATCAAACTTAAGAGTGTTTGAACTAGGGACAGAGTTACTTACAGCCATGACCAAGCTATTACAACTTTCTGTAAATGAGCACAAGATTAGAAGATCTTTAACCTCATCATCAAAGTCCACTTTTATAGAACTTAACTAACTGGTAAGTGTATTAAACTCATTTAAATGGTCAAAAACAGATCCACCTTCCGACATCTTCATATTAAATAAATGCTTCATTAAAAATACCTTGTTAGAATCCGAGGGTATTTCATAGAGCTTACTCAATGTGCTCAACACCCTCTATTGTTTTTTCTTTCTAAATAATGAATGCCACCGACAAAGCTAGCCACAACCGTCTTGTTCCCATTGCCTTTCTGTCAAGAACCCCCCATTCGTTATCGTTCATAGCCATCGACTATTTTTCTTTTCTGTCCAATGGCAGGTATAGATCCTTCTCGTGAAGATAGTCCTCCATTTGCATATTCCATAACTGATAGTTTTAGTCGTTAAATTTTTTGACCCGAAACTTTCCTTCTTCCGCCATTGCTCCCACTCAAACCAGGAACCCTTCCTTCCTGTGAGTTTACAAGCCAAATAGACCTTTTGGCTCTGATACCAATTGTTAGAAAATAGGACTGCAGAGCAATAACATATATACAGTTAAATCAATAAACAATATGCAAATTAGATTAAAACATTACAGAGAGACACATATATAATGTGGTTCACCCAAACGATGGGCTACATCCACAAATAAATTGCCAGTTCTTTTATTACAGTCCAGAAAGATGAAGGGATATATCTTGCAGCAAAACCGTTGAACTTCCTCTTCATGCTCTCACAGTATCTCCCACACAATCACAGATATTATTTACAATACAAAATAATACCATACACAGTCGTGTTACAATTCTTTCTTTTATAGGGTAAATACCATGGAAAAATACTATGGTTAACCCAATACCATGGGTCCACAAAAATGTTGGCCAACACACATCCCAAGGTAGGGGGAATGAGTGTAGAGTACACCTGGGGTACAAAAATAACTAAATAATATCTTTTGATCTGGAAGATCAGGCTCCACAACCAACATCACATTCTTCCATTGATCCTGCATCTCAGAAATCATTTTTGCAGCTTGGAAACTATTTCTGCACCTCTGTCCAATGTTTGCAGTTGCTTCCGCACTGCCAAACTTCTTTCTACGTGATCAACTTCCCGATCCAATTAGATCCATTGATCTTATCAAAAATTCAATCTGAACCATCAATTTCTTCCTCAAAATTGCCTTTTTGCACTAAGATTCTGTTTCAGGAATTTCCCACCATTGATCTTCGTCGAGCATTTTCCTGACCGTTGATCTCCAAATTGTGGGATGCGGGATGTTGACTGTCAATTTTTTCCTTTCTGCAAACTCCTTTCTGCAAGCTTCTTTCCGCAAGCTCCTTTTCGTAAGTTTTTTTCCACAAGCTTCTTTCCGTAATTTCTTCTTCTACACTCTCTATCTTTTGCGGAGTCTTTCCTGAACTTCAATCTTCCATATTGTGGGTTGCGGGTTCATAAAATAATTAAATGTTACTTGCGCAATTCCCTTTCCGCATTTTTGTTCCGCACCGTCAATATCTTTTAACGGAATAGTCTCAGCCGTCTGATCTTGATCTTTTGCGGAACTTTGTATTTTCCTCCTAACTGTCGGATTTAATCCTTAACCGTCGGATCTAGTTCGGGATCAATTCCCACCATCTAATATTGATCTTTTTCGGAATCTTTAGCCTTCCCACCTAATTTATGTAAACTGTCATCTTCACTGTCAGATCTAGTGCGGGTCATACCCTGACCATCCATTCTAGAACTAATACGAATCTGCATTATTTATTTGCGATTATACAAAAATTGATCCTCATTCATTGGATCTCATATAGATAACTATGCAACCTCAACCTCATGCCATGTCATCACTACCTTCGTCTATGCCTCCTAATCATGTGCCATTTTGTCTTTACTTTGACTTATGTTGTGTTAACTCTGCCATGGTATATTTTTCTTATCCTTTGTACTTCATAAGCAAATTTTCCATCAATGACAACTATAATCCAAAATTTTCAACAATCTCCCCCTTTGGCATTGATGGCAACCTCTAAACATTCACCCCCTTTGACAACAATGACAAAGGATAACCTGTTATGCCAATGTTGCACCTATTTTGATATAGGATTTCTTGTCTCTCTTCTTTTTGACAACTCCTCCTATCATCATATATCCCCTTTCAATGAACTTGGTTATTTAACCAATGTATTATCATTTACCTTAACATTTCTTGTTCTTTAATTATAGCTTAACTCATAGATCCATGGACTCCCCATGTCACTATACTTCTTCTCCTTTGTCAACATTTTTGTGACAGAGTCTACACTCAGCATTGTTTCAACACTCTTCTATTTTCTGTTTAGGATACATGTTTCAATTTTTCTTAAACTATGTTCCTGCTGTCATATATAATGGTCTATTATGCCTGTAAGTTAACTGGCTTCCACTTTGACCATAATTCCTTAAGCATGTGCATTTAGATCTTCATATAAAAACCTGGCATATACTACTGAATTCTTTTGGATTTTTGATCTATATTATCAATTGTCCAAAGACCCATAACTTCAAATAATCTACGGATAGATTACTTCAGTTTATTACATAGTTTCTCTCGTCTCACTATCTCAAACAAAGAATCATAACCTCTTTTCCTTTGCCAATGTTGAACTCATCCTGCTACCTTATCAATAGACTGAAATTCTTATTTCTTTTAGAATGAGTTTTCTTCTAATGTCAACAATTTTTATGTGTCATGATTTCAAATACTAAGTGAACATAATCATATTTATATTCTATTTGATTTGCAGAAACCATGGTCTTCATGACTCTCACATTTTGTTGTTCTCACGTTACTTCATACTTTCTCTTATGTCATCCATACACCAACCTTGATCACCCATCATCTTTTAAGAAGATAGCTTTCAATATACTTCAACATTAGATACCAGTTGAATTTTTTCTTAGATACCAATTGGAATTTTTTGACTTTAACTCCCCCTGAGTATAAGATCCCTTCCAATGCCATTTTCAGGGTTTTCTTTAAATCATGAGAGACCTTTTTAGAAAAACATCCCACAGTCATCAATACTACCTTCTTCATCACCTTCATCTTTATCGGTGTATTATTATACATCACTAAGTATATTTCCCTCATGATGAGTGTCATTTTTATTTATAACCTCATTATTCTCAACATCAACTACTGAGACTTCATTAATGATTTAAACTTGTGTTTCTTCTTACGCTTCTAATTCTTTCATCCGCAGCTTTCCAGGAGGTGTACTATTTACTTGTCCTTCACCATGCTCTACGTGGGTGTCTTGTTCCATTTTCATCATTTGATTTTCTCCCTCGACTCTGTAGTCAGCCACCTTGTGACCAAACTTATTCCAGTAATGAAAATAACCATGAAATTTTTCTTTATCTGTAGGAGGTCTATGGTCTCTATGTTTCCTAAATGCCATTTTCTTCCACTGTCTCTAAACTTCTACTAGAGCATCACATTTCAGTTTACAATGCCTAGCCAAGTGTCAAAATTTATTACATTTGTAACACTCTATATCAAACCTTTGGAGAAGTCCAAACTGGTTATGATTCCTTACCTTCAGCTTTTTAATTGCATCCTTCTTGTACTCATGAACATTCTCATAAGCCTTGCATTTTAGGGATTTATGACCAAAGTTATTACAGGAATAACAATGACCCAGAAAGATTTTTTGATTTCTATTTATTACTTGTCTCTTGAGCTCCTCATTAGTTATGTCTTTGTCATGAAAAGATAAAGCATATTCTTTGCACTTTTCCTTTTTAACAGGACTCTTCAGTACTTCAGCATAGCTCTTTGTACTTCCTCTCTGATTAGTAAGTGGGAAACTCTTTGGTTTCTTTTCTTTAACAAACCCTAAACTAGATCTCTCATTGGATGATATTTGACTATTCAGAATGTCATCCAGAATCTTTGAGCTAGTTTTAAACTTAGATTTGAAGATTTTTTCATCAACCCCTTCTCTAAGTCAAGCAAATTCTTTCTCAAGTTTTTCAGAATCTTGAATTCTCTTCCTGAGAAGAACTACTAGATATTCCTCACTTTTATTGGCCTCTTGAAGTTGGTTTCTCAAATTAGTAATAATATGATTTGTCTCTTCTTGGTATTTAGACAATTTCTCTTTCAAAACTTTGTTTCTTTTCCTACATCTTTCAATTCCATCTACAACGGCCATGTATTCAGCTTCGATGTCCACTTCTTATTCCTCATCTGAGTTTGTTGTTCATATAAATAGGACTTCTTCATCTTCACTCATCTCCTCATATTCACTTTCTTCCTTGTAATAGAAGTTCTTCTTTTTTTCTTTAAACTTCTTCTTACCCTTATGACAACAATATTCTTCATGGTCACTCTCCTCTTGTTTTGGGTAGGAACACTTATGGGAAAAATGTCCAATCCTTCCATAGTTAAAACATTTCAAAGGTAGCTTACCTGTGTATTTCCCAGTTCCTTTCTTAATTTTACTTACAAAGAGGGCTTCCTCATCATTTAGATTCTCTAATTGATTTTTGGAAGAGACTTCCAAGGATGCTTCTTTTCTTTAACATCCATTTTGTCCTGTTCTCATTTCATACACAGTGAGAATGCCATGTAACTCATCCATTGTTACCTTTTTAAGATCATCTCATTCTTCTAAGGTGGATACCTTTGGGTCATATCTCATTGGTAATGTTCTTAGTACCTTGCTTACTACTTATTTTTCTTTTAATTTACCTCCAAGCCCTCTAATCACATTAATAACTTTATCCACACGAAGAAGGTATTCACCAACATTGTCTTCTTCTTCCATTTTAAGACTTTCAAATTGACCTTTACATGTATGTAGTTTGGATTCTTTTACCTTAGATGCTCCTTCATAGATAATCTTCAACTTATCCCAGGCTTGTTTGGTAGAAGTGCGTTGCATAACCTTAGTAAACATAGTGTTTCTTAAGGCACTCAAGATTTCATTTAGGGCTTTGGAATTGCCTTCATATTGGCCTAGTTCTATTGTGTCTATAGGATATTGGTTTCCTATGTTATGTTTGTTTTCAGCTACTTCCCAAACCTTCCATCCCAAGGACATCAGATGGCATCTCATTCTGACACTCCAATATGGATAGTCTTCTCCTATAAATAGTGTAGGTCTGTTAGTGGCCATGCCTTCTTCCTGATCCATTGCGGTTTTCATACAGGATCTACCTTCCAGTGGTTAAACTGTGCTGAAGGAACCTGCTCTGATACCAATTGTTGTATTATTGGTCAATACTAAGAGGAGGGGGTGAATCAGTATTGATATATTTTTACTAATTTAACTACTTATTAAATCTATCATTAAATACACATAACAGCAAGAATACGCAGAACACAATTTTAACGTGGAAGCCCAATAGGGTAAATCACCAATACCTCCTATTACTACAAAATTGTTATTTACAAATATTTTTTCTTGCTGCTACAGACAAGGATGGTATTACACCATGTTTATCAATACCATTTGGAAGAAGTCTACGACCCCCTAGTTTATCAGCTACAACTGAAAGGAGGAAACAACCCCCTACAGGCTTGTTGCCTGCCCTAGTGTCGCCCTGCCACATTGATATGTTTCTCACAATTTCTCTCCCACTAAATTATGTCACACCCACTAGTCTCTGATTCTGATCATGCAATTAAATTGAACTATAGAGACATCGTCCTTCTTACTCAGGTCGTTGCTTAAATACTTCTCAGGATTTAAGCTTCTTTCAGTAGTTGCATCTCTTCAAAATGAAAAAACACACCTTTCACTATTGTGCCCTTTCGAATATGAATATCACACCTTCCAGAACGTCCTTTCACGTTCTTCCATTGATCCTGCCCCTCAAAAATCATTTCTGCAGCTTGGAAATTATTTATGCACCTCTGTGTAATGTTTGTAGGTGCTTCCGAACTGCCAAACTTCTTTCCACAAGATCAAATTCCTGATTCAATCAGATTCATTGATCTTATCTCTAATTTAATCTGGGTCGTCGATCTAACCATCAATTTTGGCCTCAAAATCACCTTTCCGCACCAAGATTTTGTTTCAGCGATTTCCCATCGTTGATCTTCATTGGTCGTTTTCCTGACTGTTGATATCCAAATTGCGGGATGTAGGATGTCAACTGTCCACTTTTCCTTTCCATAAACTCCTTTTCGTAAGCTTATTTTCGCAAGCTCTTTTCCGTAATGTCCTTTCCGCAAGCTTCTTTCCACAATTTTTTCTTCTACATCGTCGATCTTTTGCGGAGTATTTACTGACCTTCAATCTTTCAAATTGCGGGTTATGGGTTTCGAGTTCATAAAATGGTTAAACGGTACTTCCACAATTCCCTTTCCATATTTTTCTTTTGCACTGTCGATCTCTTTTAACGAAACTAATCTCAGTCCTATGATCTTAATCTTTTGCGGAACTTTGGATTTTCCTCCCAACTATCGGATGTAATCCTTAACCGTCAGATCTAGTGTGGGATCAATGCCCACCATACGATCTTGATATTTTTTGGAATCTTTATCCTTTCCACCTAATTTATGTAAACTTTTATCTTCAATGTCAGATCTAGTGTGGGTCGCTCCCTGACCATCCATTCTAGAACTAATGTGGATCTGCATTTTGTCTTTGCGGATTATACAAAAACTGATCCTCATTCATTGAATCTCATGTAGATAACTATGCCACCTCAACATCATGCCATGTCGTCACTACCTTTGTCTATGCCTCCTCATCATCATGCCATTTTGTCTTTACTTTGACTTATGTTGCGTTATCTTTGTGTTAACTCTGCCATGGTATCTTTTTCTTATCCTTTGTACTTCATAAGCAACTTTTCCATCAATGACAACTATAACCGAAATTTGTCAACAATTTTTTTCCCAAAAATTTGTCCTTCATATCTACTCACACCCATTCCACCAGTCCCATTCTCACATTATCCCTCACCTACATTCACAACATTACCCACTCTTGGGGAATCTTAATACCTAGATATTCCTCTAATCTCTGAATGGCTTGAATATGAACCATCCAACAATTTTACCCTTCCATACTCATCAACTATATCCACCACATCCTCCATATCATAACCTACCGACTCAACTAATCACTCTCATCACTTCTCACATGTATCTATGAAGCTAGTCGGTTATCCCACACTACAACATATGCCTAGTATTGACTAACCGAATGTGTTTTCCCCAACTAAGTCATGCATTAGACCACCTATTTATCATTACAGAACTCGATCTACTACCAAGAAGGATGAAATCCTTCCTGATGTATCGTACTGTCCTATGGTTTATTACTGGAATATTAGCAAGACTCTGTGGCCATTGGTTGGTGATGGAAAAGGCATCGTTTAAATATTCTCTTAAGGTCAGAGAGAGAAATAAAAAAACTGTAAAGGGTTCCTTAAGAGAACACGCCCCAATAATGTTGTGGATTAATGTTGTGAATATCCTACAATATTAGGGGGTTAGATAAACCCTCCAAGAGACTTTCCCTCAAACGTATGGTCTATACTCTATCATATAGACCTTCTTCTCATTCAAGAAACTCTTTCTATTGGTGAATCATCTATATCTATCTTGGTCTCCCTTATGTCTGGTTGGGATTTCCAATCATTGGATGCATTGGGCCAATCTGGTGACCTGATTACTGGTTGGAAAACCCATTCTATGGAATGCACAGATAGATGGGGGATACATTATGGTCTTGGCACTACCTTTATATAGAGATATTTGGGCATATCATTCACTATTCTCAACAGTTATGGTCCTCACTCACAACGAGCCGTATATTGGGAAAATATATCTTCAAGAAATTATCACTCTTCTAGAAACTTCATCCCCAGGAGGGGATTTGAAATTTTCAATTAGAGAATCTAAATCATGGGGACCTATGAGCCACCAAAAATCTTTGTCTGATTTATTCATTAATATATTTGAGGACATGAATCTATATGGTATTGCCCCGATAATTTTCAATCCATCCTGGAGGAATAAACGTATCAGTCTGTAACATTTTTTCCAAACACTTCAATCGATTCCTTATAAATGAACATTTGATGGATTCCATTCCACTCATTAGACAATGGGTGGGTGATGAGAGTGATTTCAACCATTTCCCAATTTTCATGGAATTAAAGGGAACTTATGTAAACCACCTACACCCTTCAAATTCAATGCATCATGGCTCAAGGTGGATGAATTTAAAGACGTGGTCAATACTCACTGGAAAACCTATTGTGTTATGGATCCATCATCAATGGCTTTCCAATTTCTATATGACCTCAAACTCTTAAAATTTGGGACCATATCATGGTCATGTGCATGTCAATAATGCATATTGAGGGATCTTACTGATATTGAGGACATGTTGGCTCGTTTCTACCAAGAAAACCCAAGGGTTTTCAACTGTGATCAACCGTAAAGCTTGTATTCAATTATTGGAGTCCCGGTTACATATTGTCGACAACAATATGAAATATTTCCACAAATATGTTAAACATCAAACTCACCTAAACTCTATATGGGTAAATAGAGGACCATAATCAACATATGGTTACAAGGTTTCATAATATTGTGAAGAATGTGGAAGTTGACAATATTTTTCAAGAAGATAAAGGTGCTTTCAATTGTTCATATGCTAGAAGTTATTTCTCATATGCTAAGGATTTTCTGAGATGAACAGAACTATGTACTCAACTTAACCATTATTAAGGAGGAATTATTATATTCCATAAAATCTATGCACCTGGACAAGAGTTTGGGTCCTTATGGGTGGTTGATTGAATTTTATACTAGTATGTATGATGCTATTGGAAAATATATCCTTAGGGTTGTTGAGGAGTACATGGCAAAGGTTCATGTATTGGAATCTTTGAATACCGCATTCTTAACCCTGATTCGTAAGGCTAATCATGTCTAGCGTATGGAGGATTTAAGGACTATATCTCTCTGTAATGTTATATATATATTATCACAAAGGCGATTTTTTTTCAACTAAAGGTCATATTTTCCAATGATATCTCCCGTGAATAATTTTCTCTCCTTGATGGTCGACAAATACACAATGTCATTAGAATTTCCCAAGAGGTACTACACTCTGCAAAAGTGTCCAATACCCCTATGGTCATTATTAAATATAATCTCACTAAGGCATACGACACGTTCAATTAGAAATTTATTGTCTCTCTCTTCTTCAAATGGGTATCGAGCTCAATATGGTCAACTGGATTCTATCATGTACAAAGTATGTATCGTTTTATATCTCGATTGATGGATCTACATATTCATTCTTTAGACCAGGAATGGGGCTTTGACAAGGAATCCCACTTTCCCTTCTCCTATTCCTGCTTATTATGGAAGCGCTCATATGACTCATTAAAATATGCTTGCACTCATGGATGTATTAAGGGTTTCTCCTTTGGAAACATGATCTACATTACACACTCATTCTTTGTTGATGACATACTTTTGTTCTCAGTTGGCTCTAGGAGGGAAATGTGCCACATCCATGAGACACTCAAACTCTTATCGGAAGCTTTAGGTATGTATTTTAATCAACGAAAAACTACTCTATATTTTATGCATATTGATGAAAGACAAACCCTATGAATTATTGATATGTTCAATTTTGATATTATTGGTGTTTCCCATGGGCTTACCTATTTGGGTTTAACCATCAATCCTAATGATTATAGCAAAGGAGATTGGAAATGGATGGTTCAAAGGATTTCTTTGTAAACTAAACCTTTGGTGTAATACTTGTCTATTTAGAGAAAGTTGATATACTCTCATGAAATCCATTATAGATGGTATGACTTGTTATTGGGATACACATGCATATGTTCAATCATGCATTCTTACACAGATCCATAAAATTTCTTTTCAATTATTATGGTGAAACTCCCACGATCCAAGGCTGTATAATTAGACATCAAAGTCATGGCTTATCCTACCAAAATTTATGGGAGGATAGGGCCTCATGCATCACCAATCATTCTATATGGCTCTGTTTGCAAAGGAAATGGCTCCTCCATTAGAGGAAATTTGGGGTCTAAAATGGGCCTTACAAGAAAATGTGCCAACAATAAATTTTGTGAGTTGGAATTCAAGAACCAATAGAATTTCAATAAAATGAGTCAACCATTATGGTTGAATTGACATATTTGTGATAAAAGAAAACTACTTTTTTTGTTCGTATTTTCGACATATCTCCATGTGTTTTTGCTCAAATTCTGAGTGGGAGAGCTCATTGGATGCGGAATTTAATTATGCATCCAATGAGTACCCACAATACATACTTTTGATAGACCCTGCTACTGCAAAAACAAGAAATACCTGAACAAATGTGATAATGACATCATCATCACATTTTTCAGGTATTTCTTGTTTTTGGGGTAGCGAGGTCTATCAAAAGTATGCAGTGTGGGTACTCGTTGGATGCAGAATTAAATTCCACATTCAACGAGCTCTCCCACTCAAAATTTGAGTAAAAACACAAGGAGATATGTCGAAAATACGAACAAAAAAGGTAGTTTTTTTCATTCTTCCTCCAAAATTAATAACTATTATTTTATTATTTTAACTATTATTTTATTATTTTCCTTAGGAGGCCCATTTTATACCTCAAATTTCCTCTAATGCACCTATAATGGAATATGTGTCAGGTGTATCCGCCATAAATACATTTATACAAAATTATATAGGACTAGATGAGGACCCCACGTGTACCTCTGCATCAGGTTTCTACATATTGGAAATATTTTTATGTTGCATATGATCTTATCATATCTCGTATCTCTTAGAATATTGGAAATAGGAAATCTATCCACCTGGAATTTGACTGGTGGATTGGTTCGAGGATCGATTGTAAACTCCCATCTCATATGATCAAACATCTTACTGACATGCGGATCATTTTCTTTTATAAGATTGCTGACCAACGTGATACTGCAGCCTTTCATCAAGTATGGCTCTCCTTAGATAAACTAGGTTTCCATGACCATGAAAAATAAATTTTGGATAATTACATTCTAGACCTTGATAGATGTCACATACACATCAACAAATGTGTAGACCGAATCATATGGATTCAGAATATGATTGGGGGTTTCTATACCCCAAAGATGGGTTATTTACAGCTGTGATCTTCGAAGACACATGCCCCACCTTCCTTGTGGATGAATCATATATGGAATATTAAATGTATCCTCAAATCCTTTCTATTTATGTGGCTTGCACTTGCTGATAAAATACCAATCTCGAATCATTTATCCAAGGTCTATTTGTGTGGCCTGAGCAGATGTTCATTCTATTTCGATCATGGTGAGGAAACCACTCATTTTTTTGTTAAATTATCCTACATCACAAGTGTTTATAAAATCATATTTGACATAGCTCACATATCATTCAAGTGGGGGGTTCTGATCTTGTTGAGGCATTTCAGAATCGGATCCAAGATTCTCTCAACTAGTCCTTCTCGTATCTTCCATTACTTATCATATGGGCCACCTAGAAGGTCCATAACAATGTTATTTTTATGGAGATCCACATTCCTCCTATGGTGTAAGCGGATAAATATTTAGCTATATTGATCATTTTCACCAAATGGAAAAGGTTTATCTTCCATGGATCATACATCTAGAATTGATTAACAAATCAATCTCCTGATGTTTCTTTAATTGTGCAGTGGTGGAATTTCCAAGTATGGAGGGATATAGGGGAATTTTATACTCCTCATACTCAAAATGACATCAATTCATTGTAAACAACAGACCATCCACAAACAATATGGTTGAGCTTCATTCCCTATACTATATCCTGAAACTTGCCATCCATTTGTAGATTTGATGCTTAGAGGTTTTTGGGGACTCAGTGTTGGTGTTTGGATGGATCAACCAAAAATTTCCATTCAATAACATCTATTCGGTCTCTCTCATGGATGAGATTCATAGTTTTCTATCGCTTTTCCACAGCATATCTTTTCACCACATCTACAAGGAGATGAACCTACAATCTAACATACTCTCCAAACAATGTCTTAATATCCCTATGGAATCCTACAAGCTATGGATCTGTGACAATGATTCTATTAAAGATTTGGATCCTAGACCTCCTTTTGGACCTACTCACCCTTAAATGGGGCAATTTTCAAGTTCTTATCCTTTTTAAACATGTCATATATAGGAACGTCAATGAGTATATGACTTGGAAACTTTTTAGAATTTATACTAGAATAGTAGGAGCATATTAGCACTTTGATCATAAAGGATGTAATGAACTATGTACAATGACAACCTATTTTGAGCGTATTTTTTCCATATGAATAATATGTTTCATGATTAATATAAATTATGAACTGTGATATTTTTCTGGGGAAAATAATGTCTATTAATATTAATACTAATGCTCACAAAAAATAATATTAATGTTTACTACTACTAATCTCTAATGTTTAATACTAATGTTTGATAGCAATGTTTAATGGTTATGTTTAATATCAATATTAATGTTGAATAATACTAATGTTCACTAATGTTTAATGTTTATAATGTTTTTTTTTAATTTTTTATCTAGGGGAATCAACAATTGGACGCTGGGCTGGAACTCGTGTGACACGGGGTCGAAGGATCCATTCCCACTACCACTATAACCCTAGGTGCCCCACACACCCCGCAAGCATGGGACACAGGTAAATCCAAGTGTGATTTAAACTCCTGACCTCCAATTTACAACATGTGACTTCATATCAAGTGAACCACCAATGAGACACACCTGTGCAATGTTATATAATGTTAATGTTCATGTTAATATTGATTTTTACGCTAAAACGGGTACACATGTTAGAATTTTTGTGTGGACTACGATCTATGTTTTTTCATTTATGGATGATAATAAGAAAAGTGTACTATCCATATTGATTCCATTGGCGTTGTTAAAAATTTATAATTAACAATTATAAAAAATAAAAAATAACTCATGTGATCAATGCACTTAGTGGCATGGTAATGTGAAACTCACGTCACTGTTTAATTCCATCTGTGCAAAAAGGATTATTCAAACTTCATTTGGAAGCAAGGAGTCGAGATAAATCAGAGTTATTATATTAAATAGCTTTATATTAACCTTTAAAATAACTATTATATATAACTATTAGCTTAACTCCAATGATGATACAACTATGAGGTTAACTTCAACAATGAGCTTAATAACCACAAATTAGGTGTTTGTTATATTAGGTTAACTATTAGATACAAGTGATGAATTATTTAGGAAAAAAACATTATCAATGTGTTAAATATATGCATGTCAACGTATTCTGAACATATTAATCTTATTGATATGGTTGTTGCTAGTAATACTAATACTAAATGATCAATTTTAATATTAGTATTAATATTAATATTACTATACTAAATCTCATATTGTTCATATTATGTTCAAGGTTTAACTTAATATTATTTTTTTCGTATTAATATTATTATGTTTTAAGAAAGTTCTTTTACATTTAAGTTAATATTTATATTTATACCAATACCAGTATAAAGGAAATGGTGTTTTTGTTATCGACTGAAGATCACGATGCATCATTCTATTTCATTCTTTGTAGATGGGATGCAGTGGCCCCTACTACTAAAAGGCAATTTAGATTGATAGAAATTTATGTGTCTACCATGTTCTGCCCAATATATATTATAGAATATATAAAAATGGATACTAGTAACTATATANTCTATCCACGTATATTAAATGAGATATATGAGTATTTATCATTCATGGGGATATCAATCTATGATTGACAGGCTGGTTGGGGGAGTATAGTGATTCCCAATTTTGGTTTCCATGTTGATTCTTGCAGAAGTTTGCTCCTTTCTACGTCAGTCAACTAGTCATCGATGCAACTGTAAGTATTTCTCACAGGTTGAGGTATGTACTCTCGACTCCCCTTCTCATTATTTACTAATTTTAAATGGTAAAAGATTTAAATTTTAGGTCTCTTGTAAGTATCCATTATGATTATACCCGAATAGTAATGCTATTCCAGGAAATGATGAATTTGTTGTGAATTATTTTAATTATTTTGTAATGATTTATTTTATAGTTAAATAATTGTTGTTAATGTTGTAATTTTTTTCTAATTTTTTGTATAATCAAAAAATAAGGGTCTTACATAGTGCATATAGTTATTTGATTAATTCACTGAAGGTGTGAGCCACTGTAAGTGACAAAAAAAACTATTTTTTCACCATATATTCTACGAGGTAGTGGTGATAAAGCTAAATTAGTGATTTGGAATTTACGATTGAACCAATTCACCAGAACTTTTGAATATCCAACTTTTGAATATCCAAACACCTGGAAGGTTTTTATGCCCTTATCTAAATAAAATTCTAGTAATAACCAAAAGGAAAATAATCCATCTCTATTATCCGTTCCATTTCTCTTGTAATGCTACTTTAAACTTGATTGGTTGTTACCAATTTGCTAGTTCAATCCAATACTATCAAGAAAAGTGTAGTCACCTTAAAAAATTAATTTATTAGAATTTTTAACGAGAATGGAATTGTTCACAACAAAAACAATAATAGTAGAATTATAAGAATTACTTCTATTATAGTAATATGACTCAATGACACTTATTATGAGGTTGGGTGACATCATAGTGACATCACCACCATAGAATGAGGCTTTATAACATTTACAGAAACCTATATCAAGCAATATTTTACATACCCTAGCATTTTATTTTAGTGGAGTGGTATCTTGAGGAAGGATCACTCCATCCTTCATCTAGCAAAGTATTCCCATGGAGGGAGAGCACAAGGAAATGTTGGTTGAATCTTCATCAAGAATATTTGAGGCGTAAGGGGCACCTCCACAAAGGGTCAACCAAATATTCTTTAGGAATATTTATCATGTAATCAGGTGTGACATTTTTAATAGCTTATTCACTTTGTTGAAACCACATGGTACTCAAATATGTGTATAAATTATGCTCTTTCTTCCAATTACACATTTACTTTCCAATGGATGACTATAATATGATTTTTTAATAGCGGAAGTGAAATATATATAATAAAAATTATTTAAAAAAAATTGTAGCTTCTAATTATGTAATCATTCGTAACATGAATGCATCAAACCATGTGTTAACACTGAAATTTACAGATCAAAATTTTGGTTTTCGATAGTGGGTTGACTGAAAAGTATAAAGGAAGCACTTCCATAAGTTCAAACTCTTTCCAAAGCTGCAACATTGTCCTTAAATCCAATATAGATGGTATGATTGTTTATTGGGATATACTTGCATACGTTCCATCATGCATTCTTACACAGATCCTTAAAATTTCTTCTACTTTGTTATGGAGTAAATCCCACAATCAAAGGACCTATCATTGGATATCCTAGCAAAGACTTAGCCTACTAAAATATATGGGATGTTAGGGACTCATGCATAAAAAAATCTTCTCTATGGATTTGGTTGCAAAGGGAATATGGAGACTCCTAAGCTATGATAGTATATGGGTCAAGTGTATCCACTAGAAATACGTTTATCCAGAAACTAGACAAGACTAGATAAGAACTCTAGGTGTACCTCTACGTCAGGTTTCTACACATTAGGAATTTGTTTATGTTGCATATGATCTTATCATATCTCAAATATCTTGTCATATTGGAAATGGGAAATCTATCCACCTGGTATTTGACACAAGGATTGTTTTAGAGATCAATTGTAGACTCCCATGTCATATGATCGAACATCTTACTAACACGGGGCTCAAGTTTCCTTCTTCAAATTATTGACTGATAGGATACCATGACCTTCCATCAGGTATGGATCTCCTTATATCAATTGGTTTTCCATGATCATGATAAATCCATCTAGGATAATTACATTCTGGACCATGATAGATGCCATATACACATCAATGGATATGTGGACCAAATTATATGGACTCGAAATCCAACTAGGAGTTATTATACCCAAAATATGGGTTGCTTATAACTGTAATCTTCTAATACACATGCCCCACTGTCTTGGTCGATGATTCACATCTGAAAGACTAAATGTCACCTCAAATCCATTTTAATTATGTGGCTTGCACTTGCTGATAAAATACTATTCTAGGAGCATTTATGGGAGCATTTATCCAAGCTCTATCAGCGTGGCCTGAGTGGATGTTGATTTTGTTACGATCTTGTTGAGGACACCCATCATCTTGTCATTGAATGCTAATAGATCATAGGTATCTCCAAAATCATATCAAACATCACTCATAAATCACTCAAGTGAGGGGTTATGCTCTTGTTGAGGCATTTCAGAATTGGATCCAAGATTCTACCTACCACTCTTTTCAGGATCTTCCATTACATATCAAATGGGCCACTAGGAAGGCTCATAACAATTTTATTTTTGAGGAGATCCACATTCCTCCTATGGTGTAAGAGGCTAAATGTTTAGCTATTATTGATCATTTTCCCCAAATGGAATAGCTAGGTTCATCTTCCATGGACCATAGATCAGGAACTGATTGACAAATCGATCTCTTGGTGTTCCTTTGACGAGGAAGCGATGGACTATAAAAGTATGGGGGGTTCTGGGGGATTCTATACTCCTCAAACTCAAAATGGCATCAATTTGTTGCAAATATTGAACCAACCACAAATAATAGCGCTGAGCTTTATGAGCTATACTATATCCTGACACTTTCCATCCATTTGCAGATTCGATACTTATAAGTTTTTTGAGACTCAATGTTGGTGTTTCACTAGATAAACCACAAGTCCACATTTATGAACATCTATTTATCCTCTGTTATGGTTGAGATTCATATTTTTCTGTCGCTTTTCTACAGCATGTATTTTCACCACATTTACAAGGAGAGGAACCTACAAGATGACATACTCTCCAAACAAGGTCTTGATCTCCCTGTGGAATCCTACAAGCTATGGATCTATGAAAAGGATTCTATCAAAGAGATGGATACTGGAACTCTTTGGACCTATTCACCCCTAAATGGGACAGTTTTTTAGTTCTTATCCTTTTTTATACCTGTCATATATAGGAACACCAATGAGTATATGCATTTGGAAACATTTAAAATTTTATAATAGAATAGTAGAAGCATATTAGAACTCCTATCACAAAGTATGTAATGAATTATGCAATGACAACCTATTTTGGACGAATTTTTTTCCATATGAACAATATGGTTTATGATTTAATCTAAATTAGGAACTATGATATTTTTCCCAGGGAAAAATGTTTATTAATATTAATACTAATTATGTCCACTAATGCTCACAAAAAATAATACTAACGTTTACTAATAATAATACTATTCTTTCATGTTTAATTCTAATATTTGATACTAATGTTTAATAGTAATGTTTACTATTTATAATGTGAATGTTATTATTAATAGTTATTTTAATATTATTATTACTATCGATTTAAATATTAATTTTAGTATTAATATTAACATTACTATTATAAATCTGATATTGTTCATATTATGTTCAATGTTTATTTGTACTCAATTTTTTTTAATATTATAAAATTATTATGTGAAGAAATTTATTTTACATTTAGGTTAATATTTTGTATTTTACCAATACTTGTATAAAAGAAATGGTTTTTTTTGTTATTGATCGAATATCAAGATGCATCATTCTATTTCATTCCTTGTAGACAGGATGGAATAGCCCTTGCTACTAAAAGACATAATTTAGAATGATAGAAACTTATCAGTCTACCACATTCTACCAATTACTATAATATACAGAACATATGGAAATGACTACCAATAACGATAAAAAAAAATCTATATTTCCCAAGTCGTAAGCATAGCCCAACACCTTGGGATCTGCTAAAAAACAAATCATATTTAGTATAAATATCTATTTGTATCCACATATATTAAATGGCATAATTGTGTATTCATCAGTGAGGGTGATCTCAATCTATGATTGAGGGGTTGGTTGGGAGGTTAGTGATTCCCCAATTATGGTTTCCATGTTGCTTCTAATAGAAGTCTGCTCCTTCTACATCAGTCATCTAGTCATCGGTGCAACTATAAGTCTTTCTCACAGGTTGAGGTATGTGCTCTTGACTCTCCTTCTCATTATTTACTAATTTTAAATGGAAAAAGCTTTAAATTTTGGGTCTCTTGTAATTATCCATTGTGATTATACTTGAATGGTAATACCATTCTAGGAAATGATGAATCTGTTATGAATTATTTTCATTCCTTGGGTATAATGATATATTTTATAGTTATAACTATCGTAACTAATGTTGCATTTTTTTCTAAATTTTGGCATAATCACTAAAAAAGGGTCTTATAGAGTGAATCTACATCTTTGATTAATTATCTAAAGGTGTGAGCCACTATAAGTGAAAACAAATATATTTTTGTAGCTTACATTCTCTAAGGTAGAGGTGATAGAGGTAAATTAGTGAGTTGGCATTTACCCTTGAACCAATCCACGACAATTTTTGAATATCCAAACACCTGGAGAATTCTTATGCCCTTACCTAAAGAAAATTTTAGTAATAACTGAAAGGAAAATAATCCATCTCCATTAATCGGTCCATTTCTTCTGCTATGCTACTTTAAACTGGATTGAATGTTACCAATTTGATAGGTCAATCCAATACTATCAAGAAAAATGTTGTCACCTTCAAAAATCACATATTAGAATTTTTTTCGAGAATGCAATTGTTCACAACAACAAAAAATAATAGTAGAATTATAAGAATTACTTCTAGCATAGTAATTTTACTCAATCACACTTATTACGAGGTTGGGTGACATCATAGAGACATCACCACCATATAATGAGTATTCATAAAATTTACAGAAAACTATATCAAGCAATGGTTTATTATCACTAGCATTTCATTCTAGTCGAGTGTTATGTCGAGGAAGGATTGTCTGGTCCTTCCTCTAACAGAGTATTCCCATGGAGGGAGAGCACAAGGAAGGTTAGGTTGAATATTCCTCTAAATTATTTGATGCGTAAGGGGACCTCCATGAACAGTCAACCAAACCTTCCTTAGTAATATTTATCATGTAAATCAGGTGTCACATACCTAGTATCCTTTTCACTCGGTTAAAACTACACAATGCTCAAGTCTGTGTATACATTATTATCCTTCTTCCAATTACACGTTTTCTTTCCAATTGCTTATTATAATATGAATTCTTAATAGCATAAGCGAAATATATATGATAACGATTATTTAAAATAAAACTATACATTCGAATTATGTAATCCTTTCAAACATGAATGCATAAAACCATGTGTCAACACCAAAATTTACGCATCAATTTTTTTGTTTTCGACAGCGCATTGAATGAAAAGTCTAAAGGAATTGTTGCCAAAAGTTCAAACTGTTTCCAAAAGTTAAAACTGTTGCCAAAGATCCAACCTTGTCCTTAAACTTTTGAGAGTCTCTCGTCATCTAAAACCACTAATTTGGTAAGGTATGTCCATTTCCTTTGGATCAATTTCCTTGGTTTATAAAAAAATAGAGTGCTCTTGTCCTCTGAATCCTTCAAGTGAGTTTCTCCTATAATTATGGTAAAAATTTGTAAAGGAAAAAATTTCAAATGTCTTTTGCAAATGCACTTAAACATGATATTCACATTTCTCACAATGTATTGTTGCTTTCTCATTACAAAATGGAGTTGTCATAGGTTTCAGGATTGGATAATTATTACAACGTATGGTGAAGACAAGCTTGATTCATGGGTGTGTTTCTTAAATTAAGTCTATTCATATTTGAGGCTAAAAACTATGTCCATATTTTTGTTCTTGACCCTACAATATTTATATTGATCGAGAAGAGGTGGAATAATTCTATGAGACAGAGATTATGACGGTTAATTCTAAGCAGTTTTTCATTGGTAGAAGAGTGGATAGCAGAGTCATTAAGTCTAATTCATCCACTTTTTCAGTGTACTTCTTCAATAATCACATCAAATAATTCCAAATTTAAAGGTAGTTAAAACATTTGGTTGAGGAACAATTATTTCAACTTATGGAAGTTGAAGGTCTATATCCAAAACTATTTAATTCAATCCAAGTCTTAAGGGCATGAATTGAGTAGTTTTGAAGACAATCCTGAAGTTGAAGTCTAGTATTATATTTGTAAACATCATTTCCAAAAATGCTATACGATTTATAGAAGGGCCAAAAAAATTTGGAAGATCAAAGGGATAATGCTCCAGCTTGGAAAGATCAACTTCAAATTCATGTTGAAAGATGAATCTTGAATATTTTGCTTCCATGTGCCATGATTTTGTCTTTAGTTAGCATATTTTTAGATTCTCAAAAAACAATTCCACTAAATCAGGAATAGTTTATATTTTCAGGGAGAAGATTGATTCAGTAGTTCTAACACTTGGAAATAGAAAATTATGAGTCAAATATTAACAAACAGTTCAAAGAATCCATTGTGATTTCCATTACAGAATTGAGTGCATGTGGTAAAGGATTTTCAATAAATTTCATGATTCTTTGTAATAGATCAAAGATTGTTTTTATTTTTCTTTAAAATTTAATTTCAAAGAATTTGTAATGTTTAGGGGAATTGTAATTTCTATAAATTCTTACATTTGCAATGTAAAATAGGTTCAATCCCATGAGGCTGAGAGTTTGTAAAGGTTCAAGAGTCATATTCTAGAAAGTATGAAGGCATGTACTTGGTGGATTTTCATTTAGATGGCATGTAATCTAAAGATGATTTCATATCTATTTTGAGATAGGTTCTATCTATAATTTAAATATGAATATTTTATAGTCTTGTTTAGATTGGTCTTTGTTATGTAATCCTTTATATTTATGTTTTCATTATGAATTCCCATGCTAAGATTTTATATCCCAAATTCTGTATTTGGAAAGTCTTTTTTATTATTGTTCTTTATGTTAGTATATGAATGAACTATTTGTTCCTTATATTATTAGTAACTTTGAACATGAGACATCATTGATGTTTCTTGCTTCAGACTAGTCATCCAATGCTATTTTTGGAGTCCGATGTTAATTAGTTGTCTCTTTCTTTCATTACTTGTAAACAATATTTTAACCCATTGCGCAACCTACCTTAAAATCCAAATTCTAAACCTTGAGGTTCCTAAGCTTTGTGCTTTAGCAATCAGTACAAAATTTAGGACTAATATCTTTTGGTGTCATTGTCGGGGAGAGGAGGTACAAGATATTCATACATGGGTTTTTTAATTTGCATAGAGCTATATCATGATGGAGGGCATGGGGTAGACACATATTAGGCTATAGATATTTCACCAGTGACTCCACGATCATAAGAGTTGACTTGAAGAAGAATTCTACTAACCGAGAGATGAAAAGACTAAAAGGAAAAACTAGGTATTAGTTTGTTAGTCTTCTCCATGAAATTTTTTTCTTATTCATTAGCTCATATTTCCCTTTACATATGAAAGGAATTATCTTGTTTTTTTTATTTAGCTAATCATAAACCTATTGTTGTATATCCTTCTTTGAGAGAAAATTATCCACATTCTTCCTACGTTGTTGATCTTGATCCACTCCTCATATCCGAGACATATGAAAATAATGATGTATCTATCCAAATCCCTTTTGATCATGATAAACCATGCAAACTTGTGAATAATAAATCTAATTCACCACCCCTTGAGATCAATGGTGTACCTTGAAATCATCTTACCATAGTTTAGTCTAAGATCAACAAACACTATAAGCCTCTAAAATTTCCATTTGTCCTTTATGACTATCCCCCAATTTTCTTGGTTACCTTCCTAAGTTTAGTAGAGATAACCATGTGAAAACAGAGAAACACATGGTTTAATTTGAATGGTTCATAGATATTTTTTAAATCATCCATGAGGACGTGTTCATGATAACCTTTCTCTAGTCCTTGTATGGAAATGTTGGGTCTTTCTTTATATATTTGAAATCATTTGAGAGATTCATGGGAAAATCTTCATGATGTCTTATTGAGATATTTGAGTGTGAATAACCCTTATAATCAGTTTATATCTAAGTTCTATTCTTTGATAAGGGAGAAGGATGAGGATGTTACTCGGTTCAATATAATATTTATGAACTTCTGTTTTAGTATGCCTATAGAGATCCAACCATCTAAAGTTGTTGCTAGAGTGATTTACATCGGAGCCCATTATCAACCTGATTGTGTTATTCATTTTAGGGAGAGGAATTCATAGTCCTTGCAGCATATTTTATTGATGCTAAAGGGGTTGAGGAAATTCTATGGTGTTGTGGCAGGTTTCAAGATCAAATATTTGATGAAGATTCAAATGTACAGGAAATGGAAGAAGTGTATGAATACAAGGAATCATTTATGGACTCTCATTTTATTCATTATGATTATATTGTCAAGGATGTGGGAAAATAGTATGTTATTGGTTTACATAAGAAAGACAATTGCTTATATGTGGTAGAAAGTTCTTCCAGTTTTGAACTTAAAGATAAATTTTCTATGATTTTTCTAATTGATTCTTATGAGGATGATTATGTTAATCACCATGAGGATGATTTCAGAGAGGATAGTAATAAGTTTATAGAATAAGTTGTTGTTCCAAATGATCTTATTGATAATACAAATGATTATAGATTTTTCTTTTCTTATAATGACATTCAACCCTCTCATAAGAAACAATTTTCTAAATTAATACACGATGTTTCTTACATTATTAATTCTATATGCAACAACTATGAATCTGATTTTTTGGAAAGAAATATAGGTTATGATGATAAAGTTTCATATCTTTCCATCATGTTTTATTTTCCACCAAAGTTTGAGCATCATATTATCCTCTTTTCTTCAGGAGAGTTAGATCAACAGTTTTGTGGAATTAATGTAGAAAAAAGTAGCCAAAAACGAAATTTTGTTGAATTTTTTTGATGCAATAAAACAAAGGATACTCAGATGTCATCTAATCAGCTAGATCAAGAGCATGCAATTTTAATTGAGGTAATATGTTATGATTTTTATGATCCTGTGGAAACCTATTTTGAGGAGGTTATCCATTCAAATTAAATATTATTTATGAGTTGTGAACATGAATATGGATTGTCTTATGGCTTTCTACAAGACGTATTTTTTCATTTTCTGATTAAGAATGAAAACAAAATTTAGTTGATTTATCAATTGTTTGAGTGGTTGTTTTGGATTTTTCACATTACTTGAAGAGTAGATGATTGGTTAAACATTATAGGAGGCGTAAATAAATAAGTTGATTTCTTGAGCTTTTGATTTTTAGTTTGAGTTTACTTTGCAAATTATTTTTCAAATGTGTTGGATTACCTTAGATCAGTGTGAATAAAGTCTCCATCACAATGGAGTACTGGTGCTTCTTATTTTTAGTTAAAATGTATCCTTGTTTGCAGAGCTGGGTCATTTCAAAGCTTGATGAGCAGAACATATTGCACCTTTAGGTTTGTAGTGAATGATAGGTAGGACATATTACAGATGTCAGATATGGTTTCATGGAGAATGAGGTATAGGGTCTACAAGTTCTTGGAGTCTCATAAGGAGCACTACATCCCCATTTAGAGCCAAATGTTAAAATCAAAATTTACATATCCAAATTTTGGTTTCCAGCAGCACATTAACTAGAAAGTATAAAGGAAGTCTTGTTGAAAGTTCATGGTTTCCAGCAGCACATTAACTAGAAAGTATAAAGGAAGTCTTGTTGAAAGTTCAAACTCTTTCCAAACCTCCAACCTTGTTCCTAAACTTGTGAGGGCTTATCATCATCTCAAAACACTAATTTGGTAAGGTATGGTCATTTTATTTAGATAAATTTCCTTGGTTTCTAAAAGAATTGAGTGGCCTTGTCTTCTTAAGCCTTGAACTCAGTTTATCCTATAATCATGGTCAAAATTGTTGTCTCCTTGTGAAATGGAATTTCACCTTGTTTTGGTTTTATATTAAATTCTAAATTATTGAATAAAATTAGGATGTTAAAATCATTAATATTATTGATGATTTTAATTTGGTAATTTTATTATTATTATTATTATTCATTTTTGCAAAAATAAGTGTAATGGGACTTTAAACCAATCTTCAATTCCATGTTATTAAAGTATAGAAAGAACTGATCACTAAGAGTATTCAAGTCGGCACCCATACAAAAGAACTAAGGTGAAAGCCCTTGGGTTCATTTCTTATCCACTACATGTTGACGAAATATGTAATTGACACCTCTTATCACCAAAAAACATAATAAAATATTACCAAACACATGTCAATCACCCAAATTCTATGCCAAAGTCATGAAACACATCCAACTGGAGAGAAATTAAGTACTTGAGAATTTGAGTATAAAAATAGATCTTCAATCTTCCAAACAACGTCAAAGTGACCGACATATTCATCCAACCAGGGTCACATCAACTATGAGTTTTAACCAAATATCAGGAAAGTGTTCAGGGATGAGCCAAGTGCGCCATCATATTCATAGTCATCGTCAACAATCAGAAATTCATGAAGTGCCAAATCATCTAAGCTCAATGATCAAATATTGTAAAGGAAGTAATTAGAAGGAACATATGTCCAAGAATTGAGTTAAACGCCCAACTCTCAGGTGTTGAAGAGCGCTACCTAACTACTAATAAACATTGATGATTGAGATATATTATACTTTTAATAAAAGAAGACACCTATCTTGGAGTTTCAATATTTATGGTGAAGAAGAAATGTCCATGGAAAAAAGTGCTCAAGGGACATAGTGCGGAATTTCAAGCAAGTTTGATTTTTAAACACCAACAAATTTCCAAATGACTACTTGCAAATATTGTGCATTTCCAGTAATGATGAAGGGAGAGATTCCCTATAGATTTTTTGTCTTTGGAACAAGGTATATGGTGATAATTTAAGGTAGATACCATGTTGGAGGAGCTAGTTGGCTCAACCGACTAGAATCACTAGTTAAATAATTGTAGATTAGGTTGACCTAATAGGCTGTGTCGGTTGCTTGAAACGGCAGGTAGTTACTGTAATTGTTTTCTAAACATATATATAGGTTGTTTAGACATATAGATACTTGGTCCACTTTGTTGTATCAACCCAAATGTGTAATTGAGTAATATAAATTGTTATTTTGTCTACCATTCTTGTCTTTGTTCTGTTATATGATTATTTATGTGTATCATTGGTAACATTGCAATGTAATTGATTACAAAATTGGTTTTGTTGTCAGTGGTACATGTGCTGATGAAATGAATATGACTATATTATCTCATAACATGAGATTAAGAACTGGTGGGAACGTAAGATTGCAAATTATTTGCAGAATTGCGGTAGAAGAAACAGACTAACAATTTCCCAAGAAAAGGAGAATTTTTTCTTTGAAACACATGAAACGTTTGGTGAGTCCGTACCTCAGTCTTTGAAAAATATACTGGATGAAACAACCAACAAAAAATATAGACCAACAGTTACTCCAGAAGTTAACAAGGGGAGGTCGTACAAATTTGTTGAAGTAGTTCACCGAGAATCACCGACGAGTTCTATGAGGAAAGAGAAGTCGACGAAAGGGTCTATGTTGATAGTATCAAAGAGATATTCTACAAAGACATAACCAAATAGTTATTATGTTCATTTTTTATACTTTTGTTCAAATTCTTGATCGACAAGGATGTGGGTCATATTGTCAAACCTCCTCCGTTATTTATAAATCCACCATCTAACACAAACTGGGTGGCCAAGCAGAAGGAGTGGGAAAAATTTGTCAAAGAAAGAGAGTAGGAGTAATTTCTAAACAAATAGTAAGCTCCCCTCGAGCTTACTAAAATATTTTGGGTCGGCTATGGGGTGGGTAGCTAGTCATGTTCTGAAATAGAGTAGCGAAACTCTAGTCGACTTATGAAAACATCGACACTAGTGATGAAAAGTCAGGCCAAAAACGAGAAAATTAGAACAGTTACTCCCAAAAGCAGTTTGGATATACAAAAGATAGAACGAGAGAAGAGGTGAAAGAGAAGGGAAGAGATTAGAGAGTAGGCTGTTGTTCTCCAACAAGGGAGAATGACGAATAGAGTAACAAAACAAGAAGAGAATATGCTAGAGTCGAGTCATGACCGACAGGAAGAGGGTGTTGATAAATAAGTGTCACCAATGGAGGAATAATTGTGGATAGAGCGTGGTAGATCTCTCCAAGTTGATATACCCCAGAACATCACACCTCATTCCCCGTTAAATTCCATCCAGAGTGCCAGAGTGCAGGATATTGTTCAAGAATATTTGGGACTACAATTTGACAAGTTAGTTTTATGGATTCAACTAGACAAAGAAGGAAACTATGTCGACCATCTTGTTATCCATCGACCACAGGAAGGAAATCGGGTTACCTTTCAACCATTTTCATATAACCGCAGTATTCACCTACTCTACTAAGAACATGAAGGAGCACCTCCCTAGCCAATCAAAGATTTAGGTAACACACCAGAATAGTCGTTTTCACAAGAGAGGATACGCCATTCTCAACAATTCACTTGGGTATCATCAGAAGGATTTGACATAAATTGACTTCTAGTTGAAAGTGAATCAACTGCTATAGATAAAACTTTTGATGAAAACAAAAGTTCTGTCAACAATAGTCATGAACAAAAAAGAGTCACGTGAAGTAGCCCACCACCACCACCACTATCCCCACTACTACTTAGAGAATACATTGGCATTGAATATATGGCACACGTGTCTACACACATTTTCCTCTATGAGGAGGATGAAGATCCCATCCGACACTGGTTCACCTATGAGTCGACTTGGGAAGAAAATGCTATTACTAATGAAGGTCAACAAATGGCTCGATTTGTTGGTGCTCCACGGAAGCGAGCACTAACATGGTACATGACGTACATGGAAAATATGTCAAATTCCACTAAAGCACAAATAAAACAACAATTTATGTCATTCTTCAAGACACTAGATGCAAAACATCTAGCAGCAAAGAAGCTAAAAACTACAGTCCATAATCCAACCGAAACAGTTCGGGAGTACGATAAAAGATTCAAAGACCTACTGAGTCAATTGGAGTATAATATAGATGAAAAATTGCTAATCCAATGGTTTTTTTGAGGAATTTTATAGAAAATAAAAATGCATATCATACTGGACAACTTTAACACCTATGAATATGCATTAAATAAGATGTTACAAGTATATATGGACGAGGGCTATCCAGTAAACCCTATTGATAGAGTCATTAAAGAAAAATTGGATATTATGCAAAATTCGATATGGGAAATAAACCTCAAGGGACATGAATTCTGGTGTAGGAAATGATCGATGGTCAGGCATACAAAAGACTATTGCTGACAAGACATTCAGTTCGTTCAATCAAAAAGATTTTGTGACATTTGCTAGGAGAGCAACCTACATGCGACAAAATACTATCCATATAATTTGAAGAATGAAAAATCTCGTTGGTGCACGATATGTGAAGTCAAAATCCATGCAACAACTGAATGTTAACTAAACTTAAAAAATCGACAGAACTATTGTGCAATTTACCAGACAAGCGTTGTCGAACAAAATAATAATGACAATAATACAAGAAATAATAATGATCAAAATGAGAAGAATAATCAGAGGTATGATGGCCAAATATATGAGCGACGGTATGACAACAATCAACAAGGATAATTTTTCAGGTCGGGGTCAATACTTTGGGAATCGGGAGAAAAGACCACGTCAACCTATCCAGTACTATATGTGCTTAAATAAAGGGCATCGAAAAGCTGAGTGTCCATACAAGGATCGAACCGATCTTAAATTGTGTGCAAGTTGTGGTGTCGGTGATCACTCTTTAGAGGATTTCCCCTCCATGCTTGAAAATATCAATAATAAGAAAAATATTAACGTCTTGTCTAGTGTGCAAAAATGTGATGTTGTTCAAACTAAAAACTTACAAATTGTCACTTGTCAAGGCACATAAACTGGCATGGATAATCCAAAAATAAGCAAAAGAAAGAATAAAGAATATTATCCTAACCCTATTATACAAAAACAATTATATAACAATGCAACAAACACATTTCAAGAATTAACTACACAAGAAGTAAATGATGATTCTCAACAGAAGATGTCTCAAGAATTAATTAAATTAATAAATACTGGTAATTCCATTTCAAAATTAATCGACTTATTGTACAATCTTAAAAGTAAGTATGGTGTATGGAAAGCAAGCTAAAAGCATATGTAGCTTGAAAAAAAAAATGATGTTGACCCTGTAGTCGACTTGGAAATTGAAGGTTACCATGTCCTTCAAGTCGTTCTCAACTTCTGATCACAGGTAAACATTATGACAAGAGACACATGGGAACAATTAGGTAAACCTCAACTTAACGAATTTGGAATGTATTTGAAGTTAGAATATCAATGACTAGTTGAACTCATTGGTGTTTGGAAGAACATCCAAATGACCATCAAAGGTATCACTACAAAAGTTGACTTTGAAATAATCAATCCTAAGGAAGGATCTAGCTCCTTATCATCTTTAGTAGGGAGAACATGGGGTCTAAAGATGAAGGCATCAATTTCACTAGACAAAGAGAGAATAAAACTTAAAGGAAATGGGAAAAAAGTGATTGTTCCAATTCATCCATCACAAGGTGAACCATGGACAGAACCTATAGATGAAGAAGTCGAAGTCCAAAAATTATACCAGATACAAAATAATGAGGATTATGTCAATTCGAACATATATGGAGATCTTCACTTAGGAAATCTAGATTTAGGTGGATATAATTCAGACACAGAAATATTATATGATTGCGAAACGGAAAATTATGAACTACAAGCATGGGAATGTTGGACCATCCAAGTCATTCTAAAAAAGAAAAAACGACAATGTTTCTCTCTGTCTGTAATACCAAAAATATTTGAACGAAAAGTTAGGGAGTATCCATCCTTTGCACCAATGAAAAAAGAAACATGAAGCTGACCCTCACTTTGGTATAAAGAACGGAAATCACCAGTCCTTCACATCGAACAAGTATCTAAAAATATAGGTGAACAGAGCCGACTTCAAAGTCTAGTCAAAACATTTAAAGGCCAAGCTGCTCGGTGGTGGGATACTGTTGGCACCGCAACAACTCCCCTTCATTTTATGCAAAATAAAGGGACCCCCATTAAATTTTGTAAATATTTAGTTTTTGGTTTTCATTTTATCTTGTTTGGTTTAGTAGGTGATTTTATGCCTTTCTTGCCTTGATGTTTCACTCTTTGCATTGCTTGTTCTTTGGCTTGGTTTTCATTATATGAGGATTAGGTGATTCCGATGATTTTGGTTGCTTAGAAATGGTTTCATATCATTACTGAACTTATTAAAGTTGTTCACGTGCTTTGATTTGATTAAGTTGGATTGGTGTTTCTCTTAAGATAGCATCGCTAGTGTTCGGTCATTCAGTGCATTAATAATTTGCTAAGTACTTAAGCCAATCAAAATGTTTTAATTGAACATTCACTTTGATGATTTCAATTCAGGTATTGAAAATATTTATATCAAAGAATGATAGTATGCCTTTTGTCTTAAATTTAGTGATTTCTCAAATTTTGGGTCTTAAAATATTATTTTAAATAATTTCTTTTTGACCTTCCACACTTTTTCAAATTAAAACAATTCAAATATGGTCATTTATATTTTATAAAAATAGTTTTTATGTTGCTCTATATTCCTTGATTTTACTATAAATTTGATAAAGTTTGTAACCAAAGTATTATGAATTATAAGAATTGATATTATATCTTTTTATTGATTTTTGTTTCATATCAATTTATATTTTATAACTTTATCAAATTATTTTGAATATGTTCTTAGGAAAAATATTATTCAAAGAAGACAATTTGGTATACTATTCTTAAAGGAATTTTTGAAAAGTCATACTTCAAGCTAAACACTTTACATATGAAACACATATCCTAATGACATGTGCACCTTTATCAAGTTATCTCTAAAAATCCCTTGTCCTTTTGTAAGAGGTTTTGAATTGTGGTTTTCGTTCCTTGGATTATCTAAATAAAATCGTTCTTATATTGATTTCATAGGTATCCCTTGTTTTATGTAAGACATAAATGAATGATTGGATTTTACAACATAAATTGGAGATCTAGCTTCCCAAGAATGTTTATAACATTGAAAATAAAGGGATTATGCTTTATAACATGTGCAAAATGAAATTAAGTCAGAAAGTGATGTTGTTTGTGAAATGAGTAATTGTTTACATTTTCACGTTTTCAATGTACTCAGACAAGTGGCATTAGTGGTTCGAGTAATTATGATATTGTTTGATGAGTTATTATTTATGCAATGATAGGTTATAAGGTCGTGAAGAAAGCGTTATTGTTACACAATATCAATTCAATCTCATAATTTTCCAAGAATTGTTGATCGTCATTAATTCCTTATTACCAGAATGATTATGGTGCCATGAAGATGGAAGAAGTTACATATCCATAAATTCAGATGTGACACTGAGAAGAACCACCATACACTTGTTCATCGATTGATTATCATGTCACTTGTCACGATGTCGGAAAAGATTCGCTCAGTTGATATAACAAAACGTTGAAAAGGGAGAAACATTCCATTAAATTGTAACCGGAGATCAATGGAAATTTAATCATCGAAATCGCTGAATTGGTTATGCCAGTTATGCATGAAATTACCACTAGGAATTACATGAAGAATCTTCCATAGATCAATGCATCGTATTGAAAAATTTGAAAGCCACCAGCGAAAGGGAAGTCTCTTATTCTTTATCATTCTACTTTCCATGATATTTTTGTTTATTTTTCTATGTTTATGGTGCAACTTAAGCGTGAAATGGATATGATTAATAGTTTCTTCTATTATTTCTATATAAATCTCTTTTATTAGAATTGATGCAGAATATTAACCATTCAACCATAAGATTAGAAGTAGTTTACCCTCACAAATTGATTTGGTAATGTTTATTGTCGTGATGAATCAGGGTAAAGATAAATCTTTCTAGAAGGAGCCAGTTCAAACATATTCAAGGTAAGAAGATACCAGATTGCATCTTTTATGGGGATAAATACTATCTATCCACCAGAATGCATGGGAGCTGCATCAGAGATTTTCCTTGAAAGCATTTACGATCAGATAGTGTTAAGCCAACAATAATGGATATTTTATGTCAGTTCATAAAGAATATACTCATCCTTATTTGATCGGGGGAATCATAGTCCAGATGTTCCAGAGTGAATAGATCTACCACAAATTATTCAAGTGCACCAGAGATTGCCGGAGGAAATAGTTTATTACATGAAGAAATAGAAGATTGCTAGATTCCCATCGCTATTCAAGAGAGGATTTTATGCAACGAACTGCGGGAAAACGAAGACGAAATAACAAAATCTAAAACATGGGTTTTTTCCAGAAGATACCCATTTACTAGACTCCTATAGAATTTACTGAAAAGAGTGAATAATTTGGGATATTTTCGGGGTACTTTGAACACATTTTCTACAGTGGCGGCCAACAAGGAAAGTGAATTAGGCTTCTGCTTGTTTTGTTGCTTATTTAAGAAATAGAAGACAACCAATGGTAGGAGAGGGGTGGTCTCAATAGAATAGAGATATTTTGTTTTCTTAATTTTGTTTTCTATTGGTAATGTTTCTTTTTGCAAATGGAAGAGGAGACACTACCTTGAGGGGGAAACGCTTTGTAAGTTCGAGGGAATTATTTCCCAGAAGTTCTATATGCCTTTCTCTCAAAAGCTCGAGATTTGTATGAAGAAGATGGAGATGAGTTAATTGTAATGGATGTCACTGTTGATGTAACGGAGTTCTGCTGCAATTGGTATTTTGTGAATTTAATTCCAATATGATTCATATGTGTATTTTTCATAATTATATTTTATCTTGTGCATATATATTTTACGATTTTGTACAATAAGATTAACTTTAGTTCTCAAGCAAACGTTGTTTTTCAAGATCAGTTTAACTAATTGCATGATTGTTTTATGATGATATTTTTATTTTCATTCTATCATTTGAGTTATTAAATATTCATATTGTGAAATAGAGAGATTAAATTTTGTTTTATCCTCTTGTTTGACAGTATTTATTCTTAATTCAGATATGAAAAACAACATTATTAACTTATAATTTTCTCCTGTGCCGGATATTTCAGATAAATTAGATAGAATAAATTTTAGTTTTCTTTTAGAATTTTAATATTAGTTTAATAATTGTAAGCCACAGTTTAATAACTATTGAATCTGTGTAATTTAATAGTTGCTAAATATGTATTTTCACAATTATTGAAATTTATGTTATAGTTAGTTATTTTTCATCTATTAAACATTTTTTTTTATAATCTTTTGAAAACATAAATAGAGACTCTCCTTAAGAGAGCAAATTATAGTTGGACATAGATAGCGAATTTTAATTTAGTAATAGTTAAATAGATATTTCATTTTATATATTAGCATAGTTTGTAGGTAAGTAGTTTGTTTTAATTTAGTTGTTTTTAAAATTTAGTTTAGTCTTTAGTTTGTTAGTTAATTTAGGAAACATTTTTCTAAGTTTAAATGGTAGGTCTCTCTTTAAGAGAGTAAAACTTAGATGGTAGCAGGACCATAACCTACGAGATTTTGCCATTCCAAACACACCGGGAGATGCTCTAAGTGACTTGTGTGGGCTTAATCTCCTTAAGTTGGCCCAGGTCAGAAAATCCGTCCAACAAATGGTGTTAGAAGGAGGGTCGATCGGCAAGTAAGCCCTTTTGAGCTATTTCTTTTAAATTTTGATTTATTATAAAATGGTTCCTATTAATGTTTTAGAACATGCTTTCATCATGCTTGGGCCTGCTAGAGGTATTTCTGAAAGTGCAGTAAATCTCTTGCAAAGGTTAAGTTTTGATGGAGAAGGTAAAACGAGTACTTTGAAACATCTCACTGAATTTATAGATATTTGTAACCATTATCGTATAGTGTGTGAGAGTAAGATTTGCAGGCTTTTTATTGTCACTTTCAAAAGGAGAATCCGAGGCTGGTTTGAAATGTTACCAGCGAAATCCATTCACTCATGGAAACATTTCATGGAGTTGTTTATTGATGCACATGAGGATCATAATTATCAAAAGTTGAGGTATGAGATCGAAAATCTTTGCAAACAAGAAGGTGAATCTACTAGTACTTTATTTTCAAGATTTATGTCAATTCATTTTAGATTCCATGAGAAAGATCAACTTTCTGCAGAAGAAATAACATATTTATTTTTATATCTTGATTCTCATTCAACTTTACATGATCAAGTAAATAATGATAAGCTTCAAATTGACGATATGCATGTTGATGGTTGCATCACTTCTTCGGTTAATATTGATTCAAGGTCTAATATTATTGGTCCAAATTCTAACACTAAAATTGTTGAACATCAACAAATATTAGGATCTTCTAATATACAATTTCAAGAACAAAAGAATTTGAATTCGACACTTACATTAAAAAATCATTCTCTTGTTCAAACAATTGTAATCGAAAAGGAATCGATGATTTTAGGACCTAAAACTGAATCTTTGAATGATAGTTGCATAAATAATGATTTTGCATTTTCTTCTTCTCAATTTAAACAAAATTATCTCATTTCTTCACAAATTATATCAACAAATCAAAATATGGACAATGGTTCTTCTCTTGAATCGGTTAATCAAGATTGTCCTATGAAAAGGGGAACATATAATTTTCAACATTTGGAAAGTTATCATGCTTTATATCCAGATCTATTTACTGATTATAATTCATGTCATGATACTAATATGAAAACAAATTCTCCACTATGGCCAACCCCTATCTTAATGCGAAGTGATTTGTTGTATAAAGATGAGGAAAATCCTTCTATTCAAGATATTGAAGATGAAAATAATTTTATGAATATCGCTCATGAATCACATGCATATGATAATATTAAAGAATCTAAGTTAGAAGATCAAATTATTTCTCATAATATTTTAGATTTTGGCGATACTAATATTTTTAATTGTAAATTAATTGAGTCATCAAAATCTCATGAATTTCAAAGGGAAAGTTCTCACTCTAAGGTAATGCCAAAATTTGATTTTCAATTCTATGATGACGATGTATCCTTACAAAATATATCCTCTACTTTAACTTCCCTTGAAACCATTGATCATAATCTCGGCATGCCGCTTTTTTATTACTATCCTTATGAATTTTCTATCACACACTCCATTGAATATTCACAAGTTGTAGATGTCCTCCAATCTTCTTTTTATGATCCAATTTATGCATGGTTGGAAGATTCATATTTTAAAAGATTTTCATGTCATCTTTTTATTCCTTTTGTAAATATAAGCATTGATTTAATACTTTCTACTTTTCAGTATAAAGCATTTCGATTCTTATTACTAATGTTTGACATATTTTATCTTATAGAAATTAAAATGTTTCAATGGCTTCATTGGATTTTTTACTTTACCTGATTATGATTGTATATTTGAATTTAGTGTACATAAAATAAGACTAGGAATAAGATAGAGTAGTTTCTTTTTTTCTTTTTTTTGGCTTCTTAGTTTTTAGTTTGATTTCACACATAGTAGTAAATATGAAAATGTATCTATTTATCAATAAGCTCAATACTTTTTTGCTAAGGATAGATTGATCTCTACTTAATTTTTGGTCAGGTACACTTGGTTGGATTGACAAGTTAGAAAGTGTTTTGAAGTAATTGATACAATCGGGAATGCATGAATATGAGTATGGCCTCACATCAGGGAAGTGAATTCTTTATCTTATTTTCATTTCAAAATTTGTATACTTGTTATTTATCTTTTTAAACTTTGAAATATTGTAAAGTTTAGACATTGAATTTCGTAGTTGACTTAGAGCCACAAACTCATCCTCTCATGCTTGTTCTAAGTATTTTAATATTGATATTTAAAAAAAAAACAAGTATTGAATTTTGAAATTAATTGTGAGAAATCATAAATATACAATAATTGAGTAATGATAAATCTATTTATTAAAATTAATCATTAGGTTATTTTACACGATTGTGGGATGATGTCATTATTTATTCACTTTTAGACTATATTTAAATTATTACATTGGCATTCATCAATTTTTTTTTAAATGTGTAGACTAGCCTTATGGTTATTTCTTTTATCATTCAAATTTTCATTAAAACTTTGATTTTCTCTTGAAATGAACTTGCTAAATCAACTCCTTGAAATTTTTAAATCATTCATGCCAATTCTTGATTTTGCACATAAATATTGTTTTGATGAATATTTCTCTGAATTTTTGTAATCGATCATTTTTCAAAATTTATAATTTGGGATTTTCTATGAATACTTACCATATTTATAATTAAGGAAAAGTCTTATTTTTATCTTATCACAACCATAAATTAAGATAAATATAATTGAGGGTATGGAAAATTGTTTTATAATTTCGGATCAATTAAATCTTTGTAAAATATTATTACATGTTGATCTTCAATTTAAGAATTTTCTTTCATTCGATTATGATGCTTAGTGAAGTTGTGACATGGAATTAATAATAATTTGCACAAATTAATTTAATCATCAAAGGAAATTAATATTGAGTTTGATTTCACTTGATTGCTTGTCGTTTTCACTTTTGAGACCTAGGTGATTACATTTCTTATCACCTCAACCTTGTCCATATTGACTAGATTTTGTGTTGATATCTTACTTTTTGAAATAATTGATTTCTTACAAGTCTTCTTTATTTCTTTGATTATCTTTGATATAGAATATTTTGTTATGACCATTTTCTTTTAGGTTTTTCATTTTTATTTTTCAAAATAAAGAGTTGTAATCATTGCATCTTGCTCACTTTGTAATTATTCTCACAAAGCTGTACAACTTAGACTTTTCATTTTTCCTTTTGTAACTAATGATGAATAAAAGGATTCAACTTACTCAACTTCTCATCGATTAATTAAATAAGTCCCGAAAGAATGAAGAAATATTTTAACAATTGAATAATTCTACAATATTCAAATATTTTCAAAACTTTACATCAATAATAAGTTTATGATACGTTTTTTGAAAGTCACCATTTTGACATACATATTATATTTTTGTCTCCTATTTTCTATTTTCTATTTACCTTTATTTAAACTTTAAATCTTTATATTGTGGTCAATTTTAATATTAGGAGATTTGTCGTTATTTCTTACGCATGTTATAATTTTGTGATTTTAAATTTATTTTGTATAGCTCTTCACATAGAGAGTGATCATATCTTTAAAAAAAAAATTGAGCTTATTTACCTTTTTCGACTCTCAATTAAAGTTTCGATAAATTTTTCTTTTGGATTTCAATACATCCCATTTTGGTTGAATTTTGGATTTGATCGGATTCTATCCTTTTTGAGTGTTTTTTTAATTAGTGATTTTTTATTCTTAAAATTTGTTTGGTTGATTGGTTTTAGTAGTGAATTTAATATTTTTCAGCTTTTTTATTTTCTTGTTTGTTTTTAAGGGAGCATTGTAGATAAATAATACTTTAATGGCACACTGCTAGATGTCCATATGTCTCTCTACTAATCAACCTGATATCTTTAAAAGAAATCATTGTAAGAAATTTTATGCCATATCAAATGTTCTTACTGTGACTGAATTAATCCTAGCCTTGAAAGATTTCTTATGAACTTAGCTAATCAGTCAGTTGAACTCATTGTTATTATTCTTGGACTTTATTTTGAGAATGATATCATTAGCTAGGCAATTTAACCTATGAGGAAACTTTTCTATCAGAATATTTATGAATCAATAACATTAGCCATCTTTAGGCCTTCCATGTTATTATAGGAGTATTATCTGGATTTGTTTTCCATCCATTAGAAATTTTTTATAAAACTAAACTAAACTTTGATTGAAGAATAGGAGGTCTCATCACGAGCCGACCTAATCATGATCATCAGCCCTGTCGGGGATAACATCATTTCTGATTACCAAGATGATGGCTCTTGGTCATAACATCAAGGGACACGAGGTCTCATCACAAGCCGGCTTGTTTATCTCTGGTAGTTCTCGTGAATGATGCTATCAATAGCTGGTTACCAGGCCAGGATAGTAGTCTTGAATCAAATATATAATTAATTACAATTTCAATTTGGCTACTTAAAAAAAAAGAAGAGAAAAACAAATTTTATCTTTTAGATTTATATTTAATGGATGGGGAACTTATCTAGATATCTTCTTAAGGTATGGAGGTCATATCTTTATGTTGGTGTTATTCGATTATTTTGGCTATTGAAAAAGCATTCTTGATTAGGTTTATTTTCTATCCATATATTTTAAAGTCATTCATCTTTATGAAGTTTCTGAATAATAGTTGGGAAAAATCATTTGATTGTGATAGCACTTTAAGTTTAAACTTTACTATAAAGGCTAGTGATGCGAGAATGTCATGTGGTGTGAAATTTGATATTTTGAGGAAACCTTGATTTTTTTTCCTATATCTGAAACCTTCAGGTAAATATGCAGAGATAACTACTTTTTCCCAGCATGTCGCCATTTGTTGGCATCCCAACAACTCCCCTTCATTTTATGCAAAATAAAGGGACCCCCATTAGATTTTAAAATATTTAGTTTTTGGTTTTCATTTTATCTTGTTTGTCTTAGTAGGTGATTTTATGCCTTTCTTGCCTTGATCTTTCACTCTTGGCACTGCTTGTTCTTTGGGTTGGTTTTCATTATATGAGGATTAGGTGATTCTGATGATTTTGGTTGCTTAGCAATGGTTGCATATCATTACTAAACGTATTAAAGTTGTTCACGTGATTTGATTTGATTAAGTTGGATTGGTGTTTCTCTTAAGATAGCATCGCCAGTGTTCGGTCATTCAATGCATTAATAATTTGCTAAGTACTTTAGCGGATCAAAATGTTTTAATTGAACATTCACTTTGATGATTTCAATTCAGGTATTGAAAATATTTATATCAAAGAATGATAGTATGCCTTTTGTCTTAAATTTAGTGATTTATCAAATTTCGCGTTTTAAAATATTATTTTAAATAATTTCTTTTTGACCTTCCACACTTTTATAAATTAAAACATTTCAAATATGGTCATTTATATTTTATAAAAATAGTTTTTATGTTGCTCTTTATTCCTTCATTTTACTATAAATTTGATAAAGTTTCTAACGAAAGTATTACTAATTATAAGAATTGATATTATATATTTTTATTAATTTTTGTTTCATATCAATTTATATTTTATAACTTTATCAAATTATTTTGAATATGTCCTTGGGAAAAATATTATTCAAAGAAGACAATTTGGTATACTATTCTTAAAGGCATTTTTGAAAAGTCATACTTCAAGCTAAACACTTTACATATAAAACACATACCCTAATGACATGTGCACCTTTATCACGGTTATCTCTAAAAATCGCTTGTCCTTTTGTAAGAGGTTTTGAATTGTGGTTTTTGTTCCTTGGATTATATAAATAAAATCATTCTTATATTGATTTCATAGGTAGCACTTGTTTTATGTAAGACATAAATGAATGATTGGATTTTACAATATAAATTCAAGATCTAGCTTCCGAGGAATGTTTATAACATTGAAAATAAAGGGATTATGATTTATAACATGTGCAAAATGAAATTAAGTCAGATGTTATTTTTGAAATGAGTAATTGTTTACATTTTCATGTTTTCAATGTACTCAGATAAGTGGTATTAGTGGTTCGAATACTTATGATATTATCTGATGAGTTATTATTTATGCAATGATAGGTTATAAGGCCATGAAGAAAGCGTTATTGTTACACAATATCAATTCAATCTCATAATTTTCCAGGAATTGTTGATCGTCATTAATGCCTTATCACCAGAACGATTATGGTGCGATGAAGATAGAAGAAGTTGCATGTCCATAAATTCAGATCTGATACTGAGAAGAACCATTATACACTTGTTCATCGATTGATTATCATGTCACATGTCGCAGATATTATGGGGATAAACACTATATGTCCACCGAAATGCATGGGAGCTACATCAGAGAATCGCCTTGAAAGCATTTACGATCAGAGAGTGTTAAGCCAACAATAATGGACATTTTATGTCAGTTCATAAAGTATATACTCATCCTTATCTGATCACGGGAATCATAGTCTAGATGTGCCAGATTGAATGGATCTCCTACAAATTATTCTAGTGCACCAGAGATTGCTGGAGGAAATAGTTTATTACATGAAGAAATAGAAGATTGATCGATTCCCGTCATTATTCAGGAGAGGATTTTCTGCAGTGAACTATGGGAAAACTAAGATGAAATAACAAAATCTAAAACATCGGTTTTTTCCAGAAGATACCCATTTACTAGACTCCTATAGAATTTATTGAAAAGAGTGAATAATTTGGGAGATTTTCGGGGTGCTGTGAACATGTTTTCTCCAGTGGAGGCCAGCAAGGAAAGTGAATTAAGCTTCTATTTGTTTTATTGCTTATTTAATAAATAGAAGACAAGCAGTGGTAGGAGAGGGGTGGTATCAACTGAATAGAGAGATTTTTTTTTCTTAATTCTGTTTTCTATTTTTAATGTTTCTGTTTGCAAATGGAGGAGGAGACACTTCCTTGAGGGGGAAACCCTTTGTAATGTTGGAGGGAATTATTTCCTAGAAGTTCTATATGCTTTTCTCTCAGAAGCTCAATATTTGTATGAAGAAGATGGAGATGAGTTAATTGTAATGGATGTCACTATTACTGTAACGGAGTTTTTCTACAATTGGTATTTTGTGAATTTAATTCCAATATGATTCATATTTGTATTTTTCATAATTATATTTATCGTGTGCATATATATTTTATGATTTTGTACAATAAGATTAACTTTAGTTCTCGAGCAAACATTGTTTTTCAAGATCAGTTTAACTAATTGCACGATTGTTTTATGATGATATTTTTATTTTCATTCTATCATTTGAGTTATTAAATATTCATATTGTGAAATAGAGTGATTAAATTTTGTTTTATCCTTCTGTTTGACAATATTTATTCTTAATTCAGATATGAAAAACAACATTATTAACTTATAATATTATCCTGTGCAGGATATTAAGGATAAATTAGATGGAATAAATTTTAGTTTTCGTTTAGAATTTTAATATTAGTTTAATAATTGTAAGCCACTGTTTAATAACTATTGAATCTATGTAATTTTATAGTTGCTAAATATGTATTTTCACAATTATTGAAATTAATGTTATAGTTAGTTATTTTTCATCTATTAAACATTTTTTTTTATAATCTTTTGAAAACATAAACAGAGACTCTCCTTAAGAGAGCAAATTATAGTTAGACATAGATAGTGAATTTTAATTTAGTAACAGTTAAATATATATTTCATTTTATATATTAGCATAGTTTGTAGGTAAGTAGTTTGTTTTAATTTAGTTGTTTTTTATTAAAATTTAGTTTAGTATTTAGTTTGTTAGTTAATTTAGGAAACATTTTTCTAAGTTTAAATGGTAGGACTCTCTTTAAGAGAGTAAAACTTAGATGGTAGTAGGACCATAACCTGTGATATTTTGCCATTCCAAACACACCAGGAGCTGCTCTAAGCGAATTATGTGGGCTTAATCTCCTTAAGTTGGCCCAGGTCAGAAAATCTTGCCAACAGATATCCATTAATCGAGACTACAAATATGGTCAACAACTTCAATGTACTTTGTAGAAATATTTGGAGGAAAGAAGCTAACAAATCAAGCACAAATACCAATCTTTAAACAAGCATGGGAGCCTAAAAAACACATCATTACATGTGAAAAATAATGGAAAATATTGGGATATAAAGATGAACGAATATGGTCGCACCTATTCCCATCGACAGTATATGATTTTCCAAACAAATGGTAGAAAATGGAAGAAGCACGAGGTGAAACGTTCTTATGGAACGAACTAAGAGAAAATTTCATCAAGGATTTCAAATTTATACGTGAACATGACCAACTAGTCGAAGCTAGGAAGAAAATAGAATTTATAAAACCAACTGTTAGTAGTAGTTCGACAGGAACTTACAACCCATAGAATCACTCATTTCATAATATTTGGTCAACTAAAATACCACAGTCGACGAGGCTTCGACTAGAAATAGAACATACAAATGGAAGAAGTTTTCAGTGGAAATCTGACCATCCTATAACGACAAGACCACTCAAAACAATACTAAAAGTTGAATCGATAGAAAAAGAACACCCTGAACGAATTGAATAAGAAAACTTCACAACATCATTTTCACAATTTAAATAAGGAAGTCAGTAAATTAATGAAATCAAGCCACCGAAATGGATGGACGCAAAGATTAAAACAAAGGAGGTTGACATTTCTAAGGATGATAGACCTAAACTTGCAAAAAACGGAGACTACTAGAATGAAGAACAAACAACCGAAATCGTCAACTTGCTAAAATAATTTCAAGACGTTTTCTCTCAAGATTATAAGGATCTAAAAGGATTAGCTCAAGAAATGGGAGAAATGAAGTTTGACATAAAACCCGATGCAAAACCCATAAAGAAATGGCCATATAAACTTTCTCATAAATATAAATAAATAGTGAATAAAGAAATTGACAATATGTTAGTGGTCATAATTAATTATCCTATCGACTAGTAGGAATGGGAAAGCCCAATAGCTATGCAACCAAAAAAACATGACCCAACACGACTAATAATTTGTGTACATTTTCGTGAACTCAACAATGTCACTCTTATGGACCCATTTCTTACTCCCTTTGTAGATGAATTTCTTAATGAATTCATAGGACATGAGTGTTACCCATTTACAGACGGTTTCTTAGGTTATAATCAAGTACCGATCACCAAGGAAGACCAAAAGAAAACAATGACAGTGTATGCTAATTTGGTTAATTCGCCTACAAATTCATGCCATTTGGTATGAAAAATGCACCAGTTGTGTTTTAGCTAATAGTGGTTAAATCCTTTCAAGAATATATCTATAAAACAATGGTTGTATGTTTTGACGATGGGACAATTTACTCTATGTTAATATACCAATGCAAATGATTGAGATTGATGTTAGAAAGATGTTGACATATTCAATTATCCCTTAATATAAAAAAATGTATTTCCATAACTCCTATAAGTATTCTACTAGGACACATTGTGTGTAAAGAAGGAATTAAGGTCGACTATGCAAAAATTAAAATTATTCTCGACTTAAAACCACCAGTCAATCGAAAGAAAGTAAATGTATTACTTGGGAATACAAGGTATTACAGAAAATTCATTCGGAATTACTCATGCATGACATATCTATTAGAAGAATTATTAAAATAAAATCAAGTATAGGAATGGACCGAAGAATGTGATGCATCATTCGAAATTTTAAAGAAAAAACTAGTCGAAGCACCTAATTTACGATTTCTAAATTGGTCGGAAATATTTCATGTACATATTGACACTTTTGGTAAACCAATCGATAAGATATTAACACAACCTGGAGATGACGAAATGGATTATCCAATTGTATATAGTAGCAGAAAACTAAATAAAGCCAAACGAAATTACTCAACAATAGAAAGGGAAGAACTAGGAATGGTATTCATGCTGCAGAAGTATCGACATTACTTCCTAGATAATCCTTTTGTGTTTTATATGGATCACCAAGCATTAAAATAATTAGTTAATAAGCCATTACATCATGGTATAATATTTTGTTGGTTACTATTATTTTAGGAATTTCAGTTCGAAGTCATAGTTCGACGTGGGAAAGAAAATGTTAGACCCGACCACTTATCGAGATTTGACACATGAGAAGAACCGTCCGAAATAGAAGATGACCTACAAGATGCACATCTATTCAGAATAGAAGTTGTACCTTTCGAATTAGCATAAATATACCAATTCCTAGAAAACATACAAGCACCAAAAGGAATGAGTGATAAAAAGAAGAAAAACATAGCAATGAAAACTGCACCTTATAGTATAATAAGAGGGTTCCTCTATAAACGAGGTTTAGACAAGGTACTTCGTCGATGCATAGGCTTGATCATGAAAGAGAAAGTATAATGCATGAATCACATTATGGTTCATAGGGAAGACATTTTCAATCAGACACAACTACTAAGAAAATCCAACAATCAAGATTATGGTGGTCAACATTATATCAAGATTGTCAAAGATTTGTAAGAAAATGTGATTGTTTCTAATGACTAGGTTGACCTTTACCAAGTACCAAAATGCCTTTAATATCAGTAAAATCAAGTTTAACATTTCAAATTTGGGAGATTGACTTTATAGGACCATTTCCAATACCATCATAGCATATCATGCTCAATATAATGGTGCAATCAAAGTGTTTAACAAAACTTTGACTAGAGTCCTAACAAGAATATGCAATACCGAGAAAGAGAATTAGGACGAAAAAATTATTGTTGTCTTATGGGCATACAGAATAGTGTACATTAAACAATCAATAGATCTGACACCATTCCGACTTGTTTATGGATAGGAAGTAGTCGTCCCTTTGCAATTTTGACAACAAACACCTATAATTGCCGACATATTTCACATTGATGTTGAAGAAGCTAGGAAAGAATGAGTAATAAAATTATCTAAACTACAAGAAAACCAATTGATCGCAATACAAAGCCAAGAGATACAAAAATAACAACAAAAATATTGGCATGATCGAAATATTAAAGCTAAAAACTTGTCGGTTGGATGCCTTGCGTTGTTGTATAATAGTTGATTAAAAGAAAAATCGAAAAAACTACATACATAATGGGTGGGACCATACATTGTAGAAGAAATTAATACTAACAGATCCGTCCAACTGAAAACATTTAAAGGCAGTGTATTTTAGAAACTTGTTAATGGTGCCCTACTAAAACACAAGGAAAATTAAAAATAAAATGGTTGTATAACTGGTAACAAAAATTGAAAAAAAAAATCAAATACTATAAAAACCTAAGATCAAACACAAAAAGGAAAACACTATATAAATAAATATGATAGGGCCTTAGATGAATTCTGAGGAAGGAAGTATCATATTATCATTTGAAAGATATAATCACCGACATCATAATCATCAACATGTCAAAAACCACCCATTCCATTGACATTTCCACAACCACAGTGCACATTGACATAAAGAAGGCTCAAATGTCCAATCAAATCATAATTATCATCAACATAGGGAGCACCAAAACCAGCATGCATTAAAAGTACCCTCAACAGATCATCCTTCACAGTCAAATCCGCTATTATTACCTCTAACTACCAGATATCCACCCGCCCCAACTATTTCCACTATAAATACCACACTAGATGAAGACCAAACATCATTCCATGAAGAGCTAGAAAATCAGATCTACCAAACACTTGAGACCAAGATACCTATGTGTGAACTAGAGAATTCAACCAACATAATGACACCTAAATATACAACTACAAGATCTGCAATGAGCAAAATGAACTGTTATATTTTCTTAATATATGATTAGATTATCTAAGATATTTATCTGAAAGAATAAAAAGTACAACAAAATGCATACGATATAAAATATACACAAGACACAAATATTTTCATCAGGGAAACCATAAAGGAGAAAACCCCACAAAATTATTCAAAATAGTAAGATGATCAAAAGCAATAGTAAGAAATGTTCAACAACTATCTTTCTCTCCTCCTCTGACTGTCTCTCTCTCTCATGCTCCTTAGAGAGTGTATGAGGTGTGTAAACGAGGGAGAGTTCCTCCCTATTTATACCATTTCATGTCATTAACCAAATATAAGACACGAGCCTACATGTCATCTCACACAGATCCCACTTCTCCTAGAGAAATCATAATTACATATTACAAGATGTTACACTGGGGACTATTGCCTCGAATTAAAACTAAGGTTGTACCTCAAGTTCTAGACACAATTTAGACATCCCATAAAGGGGTAACACACATCTCTAATGGGGTTACAACACCATACAATGATAATATACATTAGAATATCTTCTGAAGTTACAAATACATCAACAATTCCTCTTAACTAGGAAGGTATTCTCTCTCTACACAGTCATCAACACATATGGTCATGTCTTTCTCGCATCGTCATCATCAAGGAGTCATAGGTTCTTCTTCATAGCTACTACCATCATCTTCTTATAATTTGATCATCATCCCATACTATCTGTCATCAGAATTTTCTACAGTTTTATCCCTTTTTCATGTTGGATGTAGGCCTAGCCTCCATGTAGGTCTTCATCATCTCTATGAGCAAGCCATCAAGTAGGTACATCCCAGGAGTTATTATATGCCTCTTGAAAAACCTGCAAGATCTCCCAGGACTGATTATATGCCACTACAAAACCTAAAGGAGCGTCCCAGGACTGATTACATTCCTTGCAAAAACTATGTACCCTATTGTTACCTTATCATCTTTAGATCATTTCATCATCACATGGAGCACAGCCTAGATACACATAACACATCACTTACATCCACCGGCATGGGAGGAAAATCCTACCACCATCCACGAAAGGCTCAGCATTTATATCAACAACCATGGGAGGACCTATCCTGCCACCATGTCAAAAATGATTCAGCACTTACATCATGACCATGGGAGGAACTAGCCTTCCACCATGTCAGAAAGGCTCCATCACTTACATCAAGACCATGGGAGGAACTAGCCCGCCACCATGTTAGAAAGGCTCCAACACTTACATCACGACCATGGGAGGAACTAGCCTGCCACCATGTTAGAAAGGCTCCAACACTTACATCACAACCATGGGAGGAACTAGCCTTCCACCATGTAGAAAAGGCTCTAGCACTTACATCATGACCATGGGAGGAACTAGACTGCCACCATGTCGAAAAGGCTCTAGTACTTACATTGTGACCATGGGAGCAACTGTCCTTTCACCATGTCGGAAAGGCTTTAACACTTACATCACGACCATGGGAAGAATTAGCATGCCACCATGTAAAAAAGGCTAATGTGTATCTATGTCTTCCAGACTCATCAATTCCCCTTGGAAGGATACTCGATCTGAAGAACACCAAGATTCTCTCTAAAGTACTCAAACTTCACTCTGGCTAATGGCTTGCTCAATACATCAGCTATCTACTTGTCCATCACAACATACTGGAGCTTCACTGCTCCTCTCTGTACCCTATCCCTAATATAGTGATACTTGATCTCGACATGATTTGACATCAAGGAACACCGGGTTCTCAGACAACTTCACACAACTCTGGTTATCGGAGTATATAAAAGTAGCATCTAACTAGAGATCAAACAAATCAGGTAGTAGTTTCCTTAGCCATACTGCCTCACAACTAGCCGAAGAAGCTGCAACATACTCTACTTCGATTGTACTCAGTGCAACACAAGACTGCATCTTGCTAAACTAAGATATCACACATGATCCCATACTGAAGAAGCACCCCGAAGTGTTATTCCTTTCAATGGAACTTCCTTCCCAATCTGAATCCACATAACCTTCCAGGTTAATCTTCGAATTCACATCATACTTGAGCCCATAATCCATTGTACCCTTCAGGTGCCTCAGAATATGCTTTACAAAAATGAGGTGAACATGTCTCAGATCCACTATTGAACTGGCTCAATGTGTTCACAGCAAAGAAAATGTATTGTCTTGTATTCATCAGGTACATCAAGGATCCAATCATCTGACGATACATCATGGAATCAACCAAATCTGATGAAGAATCACTCAATTCAGCTTCACATTCAATTCCATAGGTGTGGCCATGGCCTTTCAGTCCATCATCTTCAACCTCTTTAGGATCTCCACTACATACTTCCCTTGTCCAAGGGAGATTCCATCCACACTTTGCCACACCTCCGTGCCTAGAACTTAGTGCATCATACCCAAGTCCATCATCTCAAACTCGGCAACAAGTCTCCTTCTTGTATCTTTAATGAGTTCCTCTTTTCCTGTCAAGAACAAGTCATCGACATATAACAGGATCATCATGGATATTCTGCCTTCAACCTTGAAGTAAAGTTTGGAATCCGCTTTAATTTTAGTAAATACTAGATCCATTAGTAAGTTGTCCATCCTGGCATCCCATGTCGAACCTCAAGATCTTCTGCAATCACTCCCTCTGAAGCGGACCATCATTCTCCCTCTTCCTTTCGTACTCTATGTATTGAAACATTATGTAATGGAGTGACAAGTAGCTTCCTCTGCTACTAATATTCTATGTATCCATCTAGGGTCATTGGATACCAATATCCGCTATCTTGAACTTTGTTGAAAAGTTCTTCTCGCACCCATTTGCGAGATTTTCTTCCTCTATAGGATTTCATCTTCAACCTTGTAGAAAAGGTTAAGATATTCATCAATTTAGGTGATTTTCAAGATCCTTATGTAACTATATGTTCTATCCCATGGGTGCCTTCTGAGTTCCTACACTTCCTTCTTTAATTTGCACATATGAGTCTTCATGTCATGTGTCTCAACTACCAGTGGCTTCTCTACGTATACTTCCTCCTTGACTACATAATTCAAGAATGTTATCTTGATGTCAGATGATGTATCTCCCATCTCATATCTATATGTATGGATATAATGGAAGTGTACCGCGTCACTGGTGCAAATGTATCTTCGTATTATGTGCCTTCTTTCTATGAGATGCATCATGCTACAAATATTTCCTTGTATCCCACAATGTTGCCATCTACTGCATGCTATATATTGTAGCTCCACATGGAATACACTACAGACTTCCCTTCAAGTCTTGGCACTGCATCCTAAACATCATTCCTCTTTATTAATTGGTATTCTTTGATCATAGTCTCCTTCCCTTTCTTCTTGGCTACTTCTTCATAGCTGGAAGGCTCTACATCAATAATGTCTCTCAATAGTGTCACATAACTAGAGTGTGTCTGAGACCTATTTTTTTCTTTGGAAGTCTCATCATACTATTCTTCATTTTGAATGATTTCTCATGCCCAATTTTGTCTTCATGTCTCGAGGTGGATCTACCATTCTCTTTATATTCTTCTGAAGCTATTTCTTTCGCAATGGTGTCTCTGGCCCGGGAATCTTTACGTTCCTCTTCTAAATTGTCATTACTTGTTTTTAAGAATGATATACCAGTCAAGTTTAGTTGCATGATTAGAAACATATCATAATTTCCAAAATAAATTAATAGTGAGAAATATATGTCATATAGCCATGCAACTATTTTATCCAATGCTACAACATTCATCCATATCATGTATACATACAGTAACTTATAGATGCATTATACTCTACTATTAGTAATATTGTGTACTACTCCTAATATGCCAACAAACAGGTTTTAATCTAGATAAGTAGTAATGGAATATTGACTTCTTACCCATCATGTGCAATTCAGTAGTATAAATGCAAATAATCAAACATGCATAAGACATCGACTGAATATAAACAAATGCATAACCAAACAGTATCATGAATGACAATTGAGTACTTATCTTTATTTGTTATGTGGTTAGACTCCTTCTTGAGCCTTTAGCTTCATCATCTTCTTCATTCATAACAGCATCATTTCTTATCCAAATGCTAAGATGGATAAGAGGCTCTTCAAGAATTGAGTCCTTCATATTCCTCATCGCTTAAGGGATATTCTTTGAATCATGAGAGATTGATATTCAGCTGCTCTCATATTCTATTCTCTTATTATGAGTTGAGCTTCATCTTGTGTGCACTCTTCCCAGATTCTGTTGAAGGTAATCACTTCCTTCTAGCACACATTCCTCGAATGAATGAATCCCATGATCTTGGGAGGCCATTCAAGATGGTTATAACAATATCTTGTTCTTCTTCGATTTCTTCGGCATAGCATCGAACACTTCCTTTTGGTGTCTTCAAGGATGACACATGAGGGATGAGATGATATTTAATATAATCTGCAATGATTCTCTTGGATCTATCCTTACCATCATCTCCCTCTAGCTCTTAGAACTTCCTTACTGAAATACTGATCCAAGGAATTTTCTTCAAGGATCATGGAGGTCCTAAACTTCCATACTCCAAAGTTGTCAGCTTCACCAATATTGTCATCAATTTGGGTGTGATTATTCATTTTGAAATGAGGACCTCAAATGTAAATAGAGAAAATTTAGATCTTACCGATTTGAGGTGTCTCACCTAGTTCCAGAGCTAGCCGATCTAGGATTTGCTAGATAAACCCTATTTTTCAAACTTGGAATTTCAAACTTCTGATTGGACATAAATATTGGCCTCTTCAAGGAAATTTGTCCAATGTACTTTTTTTTATAAAGAACAGTGGTGGGAAGCTCCTGGAATAGTAAACCTTAGTTTTTCAATTTCTTCTGCAAAAATGTCTAAAATTGCTTCTCCAATATCTCCAAATTTTTGGATCCTTAACATCTGAAACTTCTCAATGTGGTAGCCTGATAAGTCTTCTTTCGAACCATATAGGTTAGAGTAGAAATCGATTATCCAAGTGGGACTTAGTCAGATGTTCCCAAGGTGACTGTTTTGGAGACTGTTCAACATAGCAAACTTGTACAGACTACCATGTGTCACTCTTTCCCATTCTAGGTCTGAAAATCATACCACAAAAACTAAATTATATTCCCTACATAAAACATGTTTGAAAATTTCATTTGGACCTTCCTATCCTGAGATATAGCAAATCTCCCTAGGTCACCTTTTTATAATTGTATTCTGAAGGAGGCTGGAACCTTGATTTGGAGGAACCATATCTCCTAAAGTATAGCGAATATGAGGCTAAGACATTTTCACAGTGTACAAAATTAATTTCTATTCGACCTATAAAAGTTTTGGCTTCTAATCCTTCTCCAAACTCATGTTATAGAAGAAGTGCTAGAAAGACTAAATTCAGTCTTCTAAGGTTTTTAGGCATGAAACCCTAATTTCCATTAGCTTCTATTGTAGTTGTATTTTGGATGCATAGTGAAAATTCTGAGATTCAGAAACTGCTACCACCAATTGATGCGCCTGAGTGAGGTAAGTTATCCTAGCCCTCCTTGCTTGATGATCTATGGAGAGAACACCTTCAAATAGGAAGCCCTACTTCCTGCAGCTGCACGGTGCCTTCTTTTAGATAGGCTCCGATACCATGTTATATTTTATTAAGATATGATTAGATTATCTAGGATATTTATCTGAAAGAATAACAAGTACAACAAAATGCATAAGATAAAAAATATACAAAAGACACAAATATTTTCATTAGGGAAACCATAAAGGAGAAAATCCCACAAACTTCTTCAGAATAGTAAGATGATCAAAAGCAGTGATAAGAAATGTTTAGCAACTATCTTTCTCTCCTCCTTTGACTGTCTCTCTCTCTCTCATGCACCTCAGAGAGTGTGTGAGGTGTGTAAATGAGGGAGATCCCCTCCCTATTTATACCCTTTCAAGCCACTGACCAAATATAAGATGTGAGCCTACATGTCATCTCACATGGGGCCCACTTCTCCTAGAGAGACCATAATTACATATTACATGATGTTGCACTGGGGAATATTTCCCCGACTTACGACAAAGGTTGTACCTCAAGGTATATACAAAATTCAAATATCCCATAAAGGGGTAACACACATCCCCAATGGGGGTACAACAACATACAATGATAATATACATCAAAATATCTTCCAAAGTTACAAATACATCAACATGAAAGAGCTAGAAAAAAATACAACTTTGTTGGTACAACAATTGCATAACATTCGCAAAACGAAAGTGATAGAAACGTCATGGGAAAGATTATGGAAGGAAATCAAAAAGTGGTCATACAAGGATGGAAAAATGACGGATGAATCTCAAAAGCTAATTGCAAGCATAATCCTCAGTTACATGAATACACCCCTTATGGCAAGTTTTGCGGGAACAAAGGACATAATAGCAAAATTCATTCTTAGCATATATCACAACGACAAGTTCTATTTTGACAGAACTGTCAAAATATCTGGTGACATAATATACAGACTTACCGGGTTGTCGAACAAAGGAGAACCGATACCTGTGAGATCAAACCCTGTACTAGTGGAAAATCTAACAGGAACACCAACAGGAAAGAATTCACGGGGCCTAATAACCACCCAAATTCAATTTACCACACCAAAGGTAGTGGAAAATATTGTTTCTGCAGTTCTAACCAGAACGGGGTGAGGTTTTGACTTAAAAATAAACATGTTGGAAATCATAGTGAAAGTAGCGGAAAAAGGGAAAATATACCAGTAGCTAGAACACCTAGTTGAAATTATCAAACTAACTTGCGCAAAATTTTAGGAGGAAGTCACACCAGTTAAATTTCCTTCATTAATCATTTGTATTGCAATGTACTATCTACGACCAGTCAGAGATCCGAACTTCAATGAGCCAAACATAAGCGTCATGTGGAACTTCAAATCTTTTTCAATGGCTAATTGTCAACCGGAATCAGATCAAGCCAATATTTGGTTGTATACTTAGTTCCAAAACTTAAAAATTAAAACGGCCAAATGGAGGGTACCATAGAATATCCAACGATGTCTGTCATCGACTGCACGCATTCAGTTAGAATTAGACTACACCTCAGTATGGTACCTACAGGGGGCTAGAGGAAAGGATCAACCCCTCTACTTTTACCCATAATTCAAATAAATCTTTTCCAAGCTAAGGCGACAGTCTAACACTAAGTTATACATACCACCAATAGAAAAGAAGGTCAATCAACCTATCATTGAACCACTGATTAACAAGGAGAAAGAAGAGGACTATGAAGTCTTACTTCATATAAGTACTTTTACTCTGGAAGATACTAGTACGGAATAATTCAACCCTCTACAAGTTGCCATAATACCACCAACACAATAGTAGGAGGAAGAATAAGTACAGACATAAGAAGATACCCAATATGACAACCCTCTTCCTGAATATGCAATGACAAAATAAAACATCCGTCAGCTAGTTGTTGAGTTGTCTAAGGCTCAACAAAAAAGAAAGAATATGGTAATAGGAAAGGGGAAGCATAGGATTATACTTCCAAAAAATTCAGATGATGATGATGAGATATATGATAGGGCTACGCAAATTCTAAAGGATTCTACCAAAAACAAAGTACCAGTCGAGGAACACTTCAAAAAGTTCATCGCAAAAGAAGAAAATCAACCTCGGTCAAAAGAAAAGAAAGGAAAAATGGTTACTCCACCTGATGTTGATCTAGTTGACCTCTCTACAACCCCACCAATTCCATCCCCAACTCAGATAGTCAAAGAATCTCTACCGACTTCAACCTCCATCACACCAACAACCTCCGTTAACCTATATTTACAAGCATTACCAGAAAACCTCTGTACCAGATTATATTAATACATCGACCTTCAAGATTTCATTAACCAACTTCCATCCATTTTTCCCAACGTTGAACAAATAAAGATAATGAAATTGGTTATAACCACAAATTCTAGCCATTCCCCAAAATCCCGACCAATCACAAAGTTCTTCACTAAAACCACAAATCATGGGACATATCAAGTCCACCTTCTAAATAAATCTGGATAAAACCACCGAGATTGTAGCAAAACAAATCTCTTCATTCATTCGACAATCCATTTAAACCGCCCCACTTCCTAACCCGACCGATGAGTGGTCGAACGAGCCATTTCTAAAGAGCTTGTCAACCTTGACTAAGTCGAACCAATAGCACCAAGCCAAGAAATGGTCAAAATATAGAATCTGTCGAAGGCCCTGAAATTATCAAATCACCAGAAATTGTCAAAAATCCTCTACTGAAAGATTCCATCCTTACTTATCTACCGTCAACCTTCGAGAAACCACCACCTCTCTCTTCACCCACACCACCTCCACCTACACCACTATTACAAACATCATCTACCGTTCCTCCACCAAAAACTCATCCAATAAATTCTAATTTACATAACATGACTACAGAGAAAATAAAGACCATACCTCCACCTACAGATGAAACCAAAAGACAAAATAGAGAACAGAAGTAGAAAAAAAGAAAAGAAAGAAAAGAAAGAAAAGAAACAAACAAACAAGAAAAATAACACCAAAACAACTATAATTGGCTCGACAAAAGATACCATCAGTGATTCACATGGCTCACTTAGGATCGACAACAACAATCAACACACAGAAGGAAAGAGAAGAGCAACTAGACTGACTGGTAGACGCAATCAATAAAGAGTCAAGAATAAGAAGAGAGAAAAGTAAAGAACAAATAGAAAAAATAAAGACAAAGCTGACTAAATTCCTGACAAAATGTGAAAATCTGGTGAGACAAGTCTTTACAGTCCCAAAAGGGGTTGAAAAATACAAACCGTTGGACAAATCATACCAACTCTTTGAAAGTGTCTTGTCGAAAGCATAGCTACAAGAAAGGATAGAAGAACTGGCAGAAGAGACTACCATATTACTAAGAAGTTAGTATGCATCATTTTCAGCAGCCTACAATATGCTAAGATAACATATCACAAAATCCAATGTGACATAAGAATTCTTGAGAAATTGGTTCACATACTATGGCCAATTGTTTCAACAGGTACAAAATACTTGTGAGCTCATTAGTTCACTGCAGAGCCGTCAAGTGAGCACAGAAGAAATGGTGAAAACAATTGAAGACCAACTCGTGCTAGAAATGGAAAAGATAGAAAAATTGGAGAAATAAGAACATCAATGGATTAGACAATCTAGACCAATCCTAGTCAGTCTCGACAAGATCCTCCTTTACATGAAAATATCACTTGAGGCTGTAGAAGAAAAATCACACTTGTTGGGTACTAGCATGAGCAAGATCTTTAACATAGGCATACATCAAAAGGTAGAGAATTTGTCGAGTCTTAGTACTCTTAAAATAGACATCCAAAAGGTGCTTCACACTTGGGAGGAATTCCAACATCAATTGGCAATTACTGCGGAAGATATTGTGGATGTCTGCATCCAGAAGCAACCATCTATCAGGCATCACTTCCCATAAAAAATCATTATAGAACTACTGAAGACAGAATTTTCGGCATCTCCCTATTTCCTCGAGACGAAGAAATATTTTGTGTGGGGGAGATGTTGGAGGAGCTAGTCGGCTAAGACGACTAGACTCACTAGTTGACTAATTGTATATCAGGTCGACCTCATAGGTCATGTCAGTCGGTTGAACCAACCGGTAGTTACTATAACTGTTTTGTAAACATATATATAGGATGTTGAGCCAGGTAGATACTTGGTTCGGTTTGTTGTATGAACCCACATGTGTAATTGAGTAATATAAATTGCTATTCAGTCTACCATTCTTGTCTTTGTTCTATTATATGATTCTTTATGTGAATCATTGGTAACCTTGCAACCTGATTGATTACAACAGCCTGCAATGCCATAAATTCAAATTATTTATGAGGAGCCATCGGTTATCAGTCTTGAACTACACATTGATGAAGGGAAAATACCTTTTATATCTTCTAGAACATAGTAGTCTTCCATTTGACCATAAATTCTATGATGAAGGAAAGGATTCATTGTAATTAAAATAGGGGGTGATGGCCATATTCAACTAAACATGATATTCATATTTCTCAAATTGTATTGTCTCTATCTCTATACAAAATGGTGTTATCACATGTTTGAGTATTGGATAATTATTACAACATACGTTGAAGAAAAGCTCGATTCATGGGTGTGTTGCTTTAATTAAGTGTATTTGTATTTGACGCTACACACTATGTCCGTGTTTTTGTTCTTGACCCTACAATATTTATCTTGATCATAAAGTGGTGGAAAATTTCTAAGAGACACAACTTATGGAGGTTAAATATAATCATTTTTTCATTGGTAGAAGAGAGGATAGCTAATACATTAAGCCTTCTTCATACTTCATCCAAATTTTCAATGGAATTCTTCAATATTACTCACATCGAATAATCACAAATTTAAAGGCAATTAAAGCATTTAGTTGAGGAATAGTTATTTCAACTTGTGGAAGTTGAAGATCTAAATCCCAGAATATTTAATTCAATCCCAATCTTCAGGGAATGAATTGAGAAATTTTGAAGAGACCCATGAAGCAAATGTCTAGTAGTATATTTGTACATAGATCTTCGAAGAATTATATAGGAGTTACATAGGGGCCCAAAATTTTTGGAAGATCGAATGCATGACAATCCATCTTGGCAAGATCGACTTCAAATTCATGTTGAAATATGAAGTTTGTATATTTTTCTTCCATGTGCCATGATTTTTTATTTGGTTATCATATTTTTAGATAGTCAGAAAACAATTACACTAAATCAAGAGCAATTCACATTTTTAGGGAGAAGATTGATTCGACAGTTCTAACACTTGGCAATAGAAAATTATCAGTCAAATATTAACCAATATTTCAAAGAATCCATTGTGATTTCCATTATAGATTTAATTGTAGGTGGAAAACGATTTTCAATCAATTCCATGATTCTTTGTAATAGACTGAAGATTGTTTTTATTTTTCTTTAAATTTTAATTATGAAGAATTTGTAATGGTTATGGGAATTGTAATTTCTATAAATAAGTAAATTTGCAATGTAAAGACATTCCATATTGTGAGGCTAATATTTTGTAAAGGGTCAAGATTCATATTTTGGAAAGTATGAAGCCATGTACTCTGTGGATTTTCATTTAGATAGCCTGTAATCTGAAGATAATTTCTTATCTATTTTGAGCCAGGTTCTAGCTATAATTTATTATAGTCTTGTTTAGCTTGGTCCTTGTTATGGAATCCTTAATATTGATGCTTTCATTATGAATTCCCATGTTGAGATTTAATATCCCAGATTTTGTATTTGGAATGTCTTTTTTAATATAGTTATTTATGTTAATATGCAAGTGAGTTGTTTGTTCTCTATATTTTCACATTCTAATGTTATCATTTGCCTCATGATTTATTTATTTATAAATAGTATTTTAACACATTGCACAACCTACTTTAAAATCCAAATTTTAAACGTTGAGGTGTCTAAGATTTGTGCTTTAGCAGTCAATACAAACTTTAGGACTAACACCATGCTTAGTCAATCCCTACACAAAATCGATTACAAAACAATAATTGAAAAATCATATAACAAAACTAAAATTCATGTAATTCATACGCAATTGTCACTTATATCATGAATGTTTTCCAGCCAAATGTAAGGAAAGAACATTACTCCAATTTTTAGGAACTTTGTCAAGCCATCTCTTTCTTTGATAGATGCCACCCCTAAGCTGGGGCTATGAACATAAAAGGGGTGAATCATGCTTCCTTTATTCAACAAATTCATAGCCAACCTAAAGGAAATAACTCAATGCAAAGGAATTCACACACTAACCAATAGTACAAAACCCCTCCGCAATAGTTCCCACCCCTGCACTCATTCCCCATCATCTTTCTAGTTTTTCAAGTCATTCAAATTGATTAGGATCTTTATCTAATGAATAAAAAGAACAATAAAATATCCAAGATGAACAATATAAAGAAAATACACAAGACACAAATATTTTCCTCGAGGAAACCATAAATGATAAAACCCCACAAACTTCCTCAGAATAGTTTTTTCACTAAGACAATATAACAAGATGTAAAAACCCAAGTATAATAAGTCGTATTCCATCTCTCTCTCTCTCTCCTCATGAAAACGTGAGAGTGTTAGTGTGTGTATAAATGATGGAGGGTACCTCCCTATTTATACCCTTCATGTGACTAAGCTTACAACTTGATTGGGCCAACTTGTTACCCTAACTGGCCCGAATTTTCCTAAACGAAAATAAAAATATATTTTATTATATTTGACTTGGGGACTACTACTCACACTTACAATGGAGGATTTACATCAATGACCATAGACAATAAGGACATCCCAAAAAGGAGGGAAAAACATCTCCAATGGGGGTACAATAATATACAATAATAATATAGATCATAATATCTTCTAAAGTTACAAATACAACAACACTCCCTCTTAGATAGGAACGCATTCTCTTTCCATAGTCATCAATTTAACTGGTCATGCCATCATAACTGAATCATCATCATCATTGCTGCCATAGTCCTCACCTTCATTATCATTGAATAGTGGCATCTGTCCATCTATCCGTGATAGGAGGTTTCTACATAGAAAACCTTGTTTCATGTTGGGTGTAAGTCTAGTCCTCATCTAGGTATTCATCATATCCCTGAGAAATCTATCGTTTAGGTACATCCCAATACCATTCATTACATTTCCACTGCAATCACCTGCGTCTCCTACCACCATCTCATCGTATCTGTATCATATTGTCATATCCGAATCATCTCATCATAGTACACGGAGCACAACCCAGATAAATAGCACTAACTATCTCCATTCTACCAACATAAGAGCACACCAAGGATTATTTACGTCACCAAGACAGCCTTTGTCTACCACTATGAGAGAATATCCTAGGACCACACCAAGTGCATCACCACACTCAACCTGGGTTCTATAAACATAGGATCACACTAGGAATTATTTGTGTCACCAACACAACCTGTGTCTACCACTATGTGAGAACCTCCCAGGTGTGCACCAAGTTCTGTGTGACCTCTCATCATATCCAACATGGGAACACTTACACAAGGATTGATTATGACCAAACAACCTGTGTACCATGCTAGGATCTTTTTTGTTCCAGGTCAACCTATGAGGTTGATTACATCCAAACAATCTTCTTGCCATGCCATGATATTTTTTGTTCAAGGACAACCTGTAACAAGACTAATTAAATCCAAGGATAACACACATACCACTTCAGGACTGATTACATGTGAGGATAATCCACATGACCGATTACGTCTGAACAACCTTCGTACCATGCCAGAATATTTTTTCATTCAAGGATAACCTGTCTAAATTCCCATGTGAGATCTCATGCATATTCATCTTTTAGTCTCTCGTCATCTCTATCACGGAAGCACACCAGGACTTATTACGTCACCAAGACAGCATGTGCCTCCGATAATGCTAGAACTCATCACTCCCTCTTTCTAGGGACCTTGATCTAGAGAACAACAAGTCTCTCTCTGAAGTATTCAAACCTCAATCTGGTTAGTGGCTTGATTAATACATTCATTATCTCCTTGTCTGTCGCCACATAATGGATCTTCAATTATCCTCTCTACACCATGTCCCTGATATAGTGGAACTTGTTCTCTACGTGCTTCGACTTGTCATGGAAGACCAAATTATCTGACAACTTCATGCAACAATGGTTGTCACAACACATACAAGTCACATCTAACTCAATATCAAATGAATCAGATAGTAGTTTTCATAGCTATACTTCCTCACAACTAGGAAAACAAGCTGCAACATATTCTTCTTCAGTTGTACTGAGTGCCACGCAGGATTACTTCCTGCTAAACCAGAAGATCATGTTGGATTCCAAACCGAAGCAACAACTCGAAGTTCTATTCCTATTAGTAGCGCTACCTTCCCAATATAAATCAGCAAAATCCTTTAGGTTAATCTTTTGTTTCGCGTCATACTTGAGCCCATAATAAATTGTACCCTTTAGGTATCTCAATGTGTGATTTGAAACTACCAGGTGAACATGTCTTGGATATGTCAAGAAATTACTCAATGTGTTCACAACAAAGCATGTTTTTGGTCTAGCATTCGTCAAGTACATCAGTGACCCATCGTCTAATGATACATCGTGGCATTGACTCTCTCTAATGAATCATCACACAGTAACTTCAGTTTTGATTCCATAGGTGTGGATATTTCCTTGCAATGTATCATTCCACATATCTTCAGAATATCCACAACATACTTTCCTTAACCAAGTAAAATTCCATCCATACTCTTCCACACCTCGATGCCTAAGAAAGAATGCATCATTCCCAAGTATTTCATCTCGAACTCAGTGGAAAGATTCATGTTTTCAGCTACGTTGCATTCATCCTCTCCTATATGAAATAGGTCAACAACCTATAGCAACAAAATCATCGTTATTCTGCCTGAAAAATTAAAGTAAAGGTTGGAAAATGCTTTATTCTTGGTAAATCCTAATCTCATCAAAGAGTTGTCCATCCTACCGTACCATTTCCTAGGTGCTTATTTCAATACATACAAGGATTTCTTGAACTTGCACACATGTGGCTACTCTATGTACAATTACTCTTCGACTAAACCATTCAAGAGTGTTGTTGTGACATCCATTTGGTGTATCTTCCATTTCATTACTACAACCAATGCACGTATAGATCTGATGGAAGTGTATCTCGCTATAGGTGCAAATGTCTCCTCGTAATCTATGCCTTCTTTCCAAGAGAAGCCACGAGCCACAAACCTTTCCTTGTGTTTTTCAATGCTACCATCTACAACATGCTTCATTTTGTAGATCCACTTCAAATTCACAATAGACTTCCCTTTCGATCTCAGAAATATCTCCCAGATATTATTCTTCATGATCAACTTGTATTCCTCGATCATGGCATCCTTCCATTCTTTCTTCTTAGTTGCTTCTTCATAGTTAGAAATTTCTTTGTGAATGATGTCACATAGCAGGGCCACATAGTTGTTTTATGGTTTGGGTCTCTTACTTTCTCTATGTATCCCATATAGAGCTCCATATATTTGTTCATCTTGTATTATCTCCCATTCCCATGCTATTTTTCTTGTAGGAGTTCGTCTTGTGAAGTGTTTCTACAGGTTCTTTTGGTTCTTCCATATCATGATGTTCATGGTCTTCTAGATCTGTTTCTTCTATTTCCATGTATAGGACTCTTGTTTCTTCGGGTTCTTCAACTTCTACAATAGGTAGTTTTATGGATCTAGAGTATGCTATTGGAGTGAATATTCTAGTTGAATTTGTCATCACTTGTTCTTCGGAACAAGTTTCATCCTATTTTATTGTAGGTGATTGTACATTATCTTTCCTACAAGTCAAATTCAGTTGCATGATTAGAAACATTTCATAATTCCAGAACATATTAATAGTGATGAATTATAATGCATAAATATATATTTTCACACAGTCATGTAACTATCTTATCCGATGCTACAACATTCATCCATGAGTAATAAATCAACTGAATATGAATATGTGCACAAATAAACACTATCATTTAAGTAACTATATATATGGAAATTAAATACTTATCATTGTTTGTTTGGTGGATGGACTCCCTATGGATCCTTATCTCCTTGAAAGAATAACTAGAGTCTCTGACAATGTGTTCTACTTCATCATTTGATTCTGGGAAAGTTTGTTTGTCTTACTTATGATTGAGTAAGTCTTCTATACTGAGTGTCACAACTCCATCCCTTCTTATTCAAATACTCATATGCATTCTTTGTATGGATTTATGGAAGTCCTAAAACCGATTTGATTGTAATTAGTAGTTCCCTATAGTGAACATGTGCAAGTATTATTTTCCATAGTTCATTTGGTTCTATGGAATCGTGAACTAATTATTTTTCAGGTTGTCCCTTCAAGTTGTACAAGCCTCGCACTTTATCTCGAATCACAGTTGCATCATCTATTGTATTTCCTTTTGGACACATTAGGAATTGGACATAGACGAATGCAAATCCTATTCCCTTTGCATCTAGTGCATATATGGAGAGAATATCATTCTTCACTCTAGGAATATATAGCACGTCTTTCATCTTCAAATAGTTTTTGGAATCTAGGGTGTATGAACCTTCTCCACTTCCTTTTATGGGGTATTGATAATCATGCCCAATTTTCACCTTGTGAGGTGATTCATGCTCACACATATTGATGAATGATTCTTTGTATCACATTACATGTTTATATTCCCCACTATCCATAAGCCAATCAATGCTTCCATGTGAGATAGTGCATGTGAGTGCTAAGATAAGGACATACTCTTCATCACTTGAGGAATCCTCTCTTTCTTTCAGTAACTTTATTATCGGTTCACCATCTTCAGTAGTGTGAGCATGATGTCTCTTGACTTCTTGTTGAAGGATCCTCTATTTCTGGACAATATCTAGACTAATGTCCATTCTCTTCACAAGCATAGCATCAATTTTTGGAAGGACCTTTTCTGAACTTCTTTTGTATTTTCTGATAATGGTCCTTCATATTATTGTGATGGTGGTTTTCCTTCTTTATTTTGGTGTGGACTATGAGATATTGATCTTCAGTTTCTCCCATATTCTCTTATCTCGTTATGAGCATCACTTCTTCTTGTGTGCATTCTTCCCAAAGTTTTCTGAAAGAAATCGTCCTTCTTCTTGCACATATTCCTTGAATGAATGAATCCCATGATCTAGGGAGATCATTCAAGGTGTTCATAACAATATCTCATTTTTCTACATTCTCTTCAACTGCTTCAATTTTTCCTTTGATTTGAGAAACCCTTGTGAAGTACAAATGCATGGTCTCTGAGTTTCGTTCTTCACATTGTTTAACCGGTTCCTAAATGTCATCTTCTGATTGATGTTCTTTCCTCCGAGAAACTTTGTCAAAGCATCGAATACTTCCTTAGGTGTCTTCAAGGAAGACACATGAGGGATGAGGTGATCCTTAATAGAATTTGCAATGATCATCTGGGCCTTGATCAAGTTCTTCTTATGAATAGCCTTATCCACATCTCCCTCTATCTTTGGAAATTCCTTACTAATATACCGATCCAAGTCATTTCTTCAAGGATCAGGGAGATCCTGTACTTCCATGCTCGAAAGTTATCAACTCCCCCAAGCTTATCATTTGGGTGTGATGGGTCATTTTGAAATTCAAACCTTAAATGGAAATAACAGGGATTTAGATCTTACCAATTTGAGGTGCTCGACCTCATTCCAGAGCTAGCTCACCTAGGGTTTGTTACAAAAAACCTAATTTTCCAAAATTGGAATTTCGGAGTTTTGTTGGGATAGAAAGATGAACCTACTTGAGGAGAGTTTCTCAATAAGGTCCTTTTTTGAAAATTGTGGTTGGAAACCTCTAAAACATGATGACCTAGTTTCTTCCTGTAGTGTCCATAGTGTCCTGTAGTAAAAAATTGAAAATTCTCCAAATTTATTTATACTTCCACCATAAGATGCACCCTTATATGGTGAGTTATCCTATCCCTCTTTTCTTGATGATTTGTGGAGAGAAGACCTTGAACTAGGAAGCCGTAGTTTCCACTATTGCACATTTCCTTCTTTCAAAGAGGCTCTGATACCATGTTAGTTTTTCTAGTCTTATTCAATCTGAAAGAATAACAAGCATAGAAAAATATCCAAGATTCACAAGATAGAGAAGATACACAAGATACAAAGATTTTCCTCGAGGAAACCATACAAAAGAAAACCCCACAAACTTCTTCATAATAGCTTCGTCACTAAGACAATATCGCAAGATGTGAAACCCCAAGTATAAGAAGTCTTATGCATCTCTCACTCTCTCCTCCTTGATATTCTCTCTCTCCTTATGAAAACTTGAGTGAGTGAGTGTGTGTATAATGAGGAAGGGTGCCTCCCTATTTATACCCTTCATGTGGCTGACCTTACAAATTGACTAGGTTGACTTCTCATAAAGGAACCTAAAAATACATTTTATTATATTTTACTTGGGGACTACTTCCCCGACTTATAATGGATTTTTTTCCTCAATGACCATAGACAATAATTACAGCCCGGAAGGAGGGAAATACATTTGCAATGGGGGTACACCAATATACAATGATAATATACATTATAATATCTTTTGAAGTTACAAATACAACAACACATTCTCCCAACCATAATTGATGGAACCCCTGTATCTGCTTTGTAGTCCCTTAGGTTGTCCCCATCCTCTTCTAGTGCTCCAACATAGGATAGCTAGGAAGTCTCCTTCCAAGGTCCTAGCCATTCCAACTATAGGATAGGCATCTGTAATAAGGGCGTAATTCGAAAGGCATTAGTCTATGTGGGTAAGATATGCAAAGTTATTAGGGTTATTCCTTCAGTGTGGAGATAGACTCACTGACCAACAATCCTTCTTCATAGTGGTAACATGCATCCTTCTCCAATAAAAAATGAATGAATAAATCCTTCAAAATGAATTTCTAGTAACAATAGATATTCTGGTTATGGATTGACAAGTGGATTTCTCAGAAGTATCCACTTTCCCATTTTTAATCTCACTTAGAATAACTAATCCCATAATTATTTTACATGACACACCAAGGTAATGGAGATTTGGTTTAAACTATTAATGAGGGTTTAGGGCATTATCTATACTTATCCCCTCTTATTACACCGACTTGTGGAATCATATACCCCCATCTCTTTTTTGTCCTTGTTCACTTATAGGTGTTAGGGATTTTTATATTAGGAGATTATACTTCATTTACAATATCCATATTATTCTAGACCATATAAGTGTGGCATATATCATTTTTCATAAATGCATCACATTTACATCTCGGGGTAAAAAATAGGGTGGTACATTTCCCTCCCCCTTAATTTAGAAACCATACTCTGTGCATATTAACACTGTGTATATGCACAAAAAGGCTATCTAGGAAGTCTCAATTCCTAGTGTAATGTCCCCTAGGAATATCAATGGGTCTAAGTGACATATCATTATCTATATAAGTCTAATTAGATAATTTTAGCACAATGGATTAGTTAAACAAATATTAAAATTCATTTTTCAATATTTGTTTCATGACAAAGTCCCTTTAATTACAAATAAATTAAAATAAATTAAATAGTTATTAAAACATATGATCCAAGGGCTCCAAAGGATTAATAATAACTTCTAGCAACATCACATATCCATTCCAATCCAATTAAGACATAAATTCTACCTCTAAAAGGCCATTTACTCTTAATCATGATTAACTAGTAATTAGTGTTCCAATTACAATACTTAACGACAATTACCGCACAATTGATGGTACTTATTATAATTTCATATGTTTATCACTTAAACAATGTTTATCAAGTAAAATGGCTAATGAACACCTAATAACATGTAAATCATGGATAATTACCATTTTCCAATTAATTAAACATAGTAATGATGAAAATGAGTCCACAAGAACTAGTTAACTAGTTGTTCAATACTAACAACTAGTATTGCACAAATTTAAGGCCCAACCATGCCAATCAACCAAAAAGTGAACCTACATCCATTATACACGTACTTAAGCATGCATTTACAGAAAAATAAAGTACTTTTGCAGATCTGATCCGAGTACATTAACGAAGGATATTTCAAGTTCAATCAGTATAACTAGTTAATAAACACTATCAGGAATTCAATCAAACCAATCGTACCGATTTCCAAGGAACACAGAGGTGAGATATGGATATGGAAAATAGCATTCTACAGAACAAGTAAACCACCAATAACAAAGAATATGGTTGTACATTCATCTTTTACAAAAAAGAGAGATTCGAATCCAGAAACTATTTGTCAATTTCACTTCAATGTACCTAGTTTCCAATTGAAATTTCCAAATGCCAAATAAAGAGAAATATATGAATATTGTATCTCAGGGAAATCATATCAGGAATCACTTACAATCATATGGTTGTAGCTTTCCACACATATACAGTCCATTAAAAAATCCACAAAACAAGTTATCTACTCATCTAAATTGATTAGTAATTCTAGGAATCACTAGAATAATTAAATACATGGATCATAGAATAATTGAAATGCAATTCCAAATATGATAACATGTTTTATCTGTCATAACATAGTTATATCTCATTCTAACATTTTTTCAAACACTTGTATGCAAATTCACAAATCTACTCAAAACAATTCCATTGAAGGATCTAGAAATTGGAATTTGATCTAGAATTTCGGTAGACATTTCCCGAACACTACCTATAATATTTATCCTCACATTCTCACACACATTTCAATATTATTTATCATACATAAGCATAAATTTAACACTCAATCACTTTTGCAAACACTTCATGTGATCATTCTCGAAACTATGCCAAACAGTTAGATCGAAAAACTAGTTTTCGAATAAAAGGTAGAAGCATCAAAGAGAAGTGTCTTAAACCATTCCGAGGATATTGTACCATAAAAATACACAATATATATGAACATGGGAGGAAATATTAGTTCTGTAGAAGAGGTTCCAAATAATTATTTTCTAAAACAATTTGTGCACAAAATCCCAGAAGTATCCACTTTCCCTTTTTTAATCTCACTTAAAATAACTAATCCCATAATTATTTTAAATGACACACCAAGGTTATGGAGATTTGGATAAAAATATTGATGAATTTTTAGGGAATTATCTAGAGTTGTCACCTCTTATCCCCTCTTATTACCCCGACCTGTGGAATCATATCCCCCCATCTCTTTTTTGTCCTTGTTCACTTGTAGGTGTTAGGGATTTTTATATTAAAATATTATACTTCATTTACAATATACATAGTGTTATAGAACATATAAGTGTGGCATATATCCTTTTCCATAATTGCATCACATTTACATCTCGGGGTAAAAAATAGGGTGTTACATCTCCCTCCCCCTTAATTTATAAACCATACTCAATGCATATTAACACTATGTATATGTACAAAAAGACTATCTAGGAAGTATTAGTTCCTAGTGTAATGTCCCCCAGGGATATAAATGGGTCTGAGGGACATATAATTATCTATATATTCCTAATTGGATAATTTTATCACAATGGATTAGTTAATCAAATATTAAAATTCATTTTTAAATATTTTTTTCACGACAAAGTTTCTTTAATTACAAATAAATTAAAATAAATTCAATAGTTATTCAAACGTATGATCCAATGGATGGGAAGGATTACTAACACCTTCTAGAAACATCACATATACATTCCAATCTAATTAATACATAAATTCAACCTCTAAAGGCCATTTTCTCTTAATCATGATCAACTAGTAATTAGTGTTCGGATTACGATACTTAACGACAATTAGCGCATAATTGATGGTACTTATTATAATTCCATATGTTTATCACTTAACCACTTTTTATCAATTACAATGGATAATTAACACCTAATAAATGTAAATCATGGCTAATTACCATTTTTCAATTAATTAAACATAGTAATTATGAAAATGATTCCACAAGAACTAGTTAACTAGTTGTTCAATACTAACACCTAGACTTGCACAAATTCAACACCAAACCATGCCAATGAACCAAAAATTGAACCTACATCCATTATACACATATTTAAGCATTCATGTACAGAAAAATAAAGTACTTTTGCAGATCTGATCCGGGTACATTAACGAAGGATATTTCAAGTTCAATCAATATAACTAGTTAATAAACACTGCTAGGAATTCAATCAAACCAATCATACTGAGTTCCATGGCACACAGAGGTGAAGGTACAGATATTTAAAATAGCATTCTATAGAACAATTAAAGCACCAATAACAGAGCATATGGTTGTACATTCATCTTTTACCAAAAACCGAGATTCAAATCCAAAAACTATTTGTCAATTTCAGTGCAATGTACCTAGTTTCCAATTGAACTTTCCAACTTCCAAAGAAAGAGAAATATATGAATATATTATCTCATGGAAATCATATCATGGATCACTTACATTCATATGGTTGTATCTTTCTGCCCATGTACACTCCATTAAACAATCCACAAAACAAGTTAATTCTACTCATCTGAATTGACTAGTAATTCTAGAAATCACAAGAATAATTAAATCCACGGCTCATAGAATAATTCAAATGAATTCCAACTCTGACTAAATTTTTTTATAAGTAATAACATAGGTATATACAATTCTAACATTTCTCAAACACTTCATATGCAAAGTCACAAATCTACTCAAAACAAATCCATTGAAGGAGCTAGAAATTGGAAATTGATCTAGAATTTCGGTAGATATTTCCCCAACACTACCTAGAATATTTATCTTCAAATTCTCACACACATTTCAATATTATTTATCAAACATAAGAACAAAATTAACATTCAAAAAATTTTACAAACACTTCATGTGATAATTCTCCAAACTATGCCAAACAGTCTGATCGAAGAACTAGTTTTTGAATAAAATGTAGAAGAACCAAAGAGAAGTGTCTCAAACCATTCTTAGGATACTGTACCATCAAAATACACAATATATAATGAGCAGGGGAAGAGGTACCAAATAATTATTTTCTCAAATAATTTGTGCATAAAATCCCAAAAACTAGTTTCCAATTCCTTCCTAAAATTTACTTGCATAAATAGATTGAACTCTATGAGAAATTTCTTCCACAAATAACTCATACGTTTCATCAAAAATTTCATGTGCATCCATAAATCAATCATATCAGTGCCAAGCAAATTAAATAAACATGAGATAAATCACATATCTTATCAATGCACAATTGGCATCATCTGAACCACATTCCACCCATCCTTTGGCACTTCCAAGCCAGATCTCACTTTAACAGGACACCCCCGAGCTGAGGCCATAGATCAACAATAGAGGTGCACTGAAGAATAACTCAAGTATCAGCTTGAGAATACGAAACTCTATTCCTCACCACATACTTCCTTTTCCACCCCACTACCAGGTGCAATGGTAATCGATACCCCCTAGGCCATCAAGACATTTCCATTCACCACAAAGATTTATTTGCAGGTCTAGGGAAGATCCAAGTAGTGGAAATGGAGGAACTACACAAAATTTTCCCAGGATTATCACAAACAGCATAGAATATCATAGTGCTTCAAGTACAAAGTCCATTGAAATACAAAGCATTCATGGTTTCCCAAGCTCTCACCATTAAAGGTATGAACAACCATAATCAACAACCATCCAAAAGAACCATGAAAAAGAACCCCCAAATCAAGGATATCAAACATGTATTTATAGAACAAAGAAGGTAATTCTAACTCAATGGGGTCAAATCAAACCAAGGTAAGCCAACTTCAGTCAATCCAAGAGGGATAATTCAACCACAAAAGGTTAACTCTAATCCATCCCAAGAAATTCGAATTTCAAGGAGAATGAGTCTAAGCCACTCCACCCAACTCAAATTCATGTGTGGACACATCATCCATGAAGAGGAATCAACCAACTTTTGAGTTGTTAAGGATAAAAATAGAGATCTAATATATTTCATTCATTATTTCCTTGCTAACAACCTTCAACATTTGCTACTAAAGTAGAATCTTATCATCATGTAGCCTTCATTAACATTGAAGAAACTTCCAATGTTTTCCTAGAAATATTCTTGGTTTTTCTCAAGTCCCATTTAAGTATACAACAATACGTTCTTTGTATTCTAAGTTGAATTTGTGTCGTGTTCACTTTTCCTTGCTTCTCCATATACCTTGAGAAATTTTAACCAAGCCCAAGTTGGCATTTCTTTAGTTCCAACTGATGGTATCCTTGCTATATTCCTTTATTGATTCCACTCCTAGGACAATATTTCCACAACATTAAATTTACTTCATACGCCTAACACTTCATGGTGTTGTAATGAATTCCAGTCCAACCCCATTTAGAGTATTTCTAATTCCATTGTCTTTTGCAAGCCATGCCAAGGTCAAACACACATTTCACTTTATATCACCTTTTCATAGTCCCTATCTGGAAGTCACTGTAATATCTTATATGCTTGATTATCTATCCATTTGTATACCAAGAATGCACTCAAGATTTTGTTCCTTCTTTCTTGAGCAATTGTCTTTAGGCCTCCTTCCCTTCTGGAACTTGATTTTCATTCCCATGATACTCTTTTAGCACAATTTTGTACCACAAAATAAATCCATAAGATAGATCCACATAGAGGAATTCCCTATTCCACCCTTATGAACTTCTATGGGAGTGGGATTTCATCACTCCTTCCCATTCTTTACACATAAGTCATTAGTCCTTATCCTACAACTCCTCTAGGCATGCATGTGCTTTCCCATAAAGATGAGTAACCCATCTCATGTATGGGTTTCATGTTATTTACTGACCTGTATGTTCCTTGATTCTTACTTGCTAATATGTTCCATGTCCTTTACCTTTTTATTTGTTCCATGGATAATTCTCTAGTACCAAGTTCCATTCTATTTTGGAAAATAGTTCTGCATAGTGGAATGCTTAACTTTCTGATACACCGCTCTGATTTTCTCATCATCTTGTATTTAACATCATCAATATTCCACCGCCTTCAAGCCTAATTCCACTTGGGCTCCTACATGCCGGCTTATAGGGTCCATGTTGGATTTTCCCACACACACACACACACACACACACACACATTTTTCAATCCTTTTCCTTAGTAACCTATGCACTCATTTAGTCTTACTATGGGATTTTGACCTCTTTTACTACCAATTAATCTCTTGCATGTTTCCTCCATACTAACATATTAACAATTTTGAGGGAACCATATGTGCATTTTGAGATCATAAATTTATCAGTTACAGCCTTATTCATTTCTTCATAGGCATTTTATCAAACATTATCCTTGTCAACTAAAAGTTTCCCAAAATACATTCAATGAAGAATTATGTCGAACACTTCTTATCCAAACTATAATCTCTATCCCATACAACCCCAATAACCTATGCACTCATTTACTCTTAGGATGGTATTTTGACCTCTTTTACTACCAATTAATCTCCTGGATGTTGCCTCCATACCAACATATTAGCAATTTTCAGGGCACCATTATGTGCATTTTGAGATCATAAATTTCTCAATTACAACCTTATTCATTTCTTCATAGGTGTTTTATCAAACATTTTCATTGTAAACTGAAAGTTTCCCAAAATCCATTCAATGAAGAATTATGTCAAACACTTCTTATCTAAACTATAATCTCTATCCCATACAACCCCATTTCTATAAACAAAAGCTCTTATACCCTTATGTAATGTACCTAGTCACCTAATGAAACTTTTTTCAAGATCATTTTATGGAAATTGCAAACAATTCTAGAATATAGCAATAAAAATAACATCGCCTATACCAAATTCATCAATTACCCATGAAATCATTCAACCATTTAACACATAAATAATATTTGTTTATTAGACATGCCTATTAATAGTATAAGTCATGGGAAAATACATTATCTTTCATATTCAATTATTTCCCATACAAATAGTTAAATTTATTACATGATTTTGGCCTCTTCTAAAATATGCATAAGGCCATTCCCAACAAATTTAAATAGAAGGAAATTAATTTACATAACAAAGGAAAAAGTATTCCCTCTACTTTACAAGTGATGGTTGTAACAACCTCAAATTCTACACATAACTTAGTACTATATAGCTTATAGATTGCACTCCATAGCCCAATACTAATTCCTAGACTTATACACTCCCAAATGAGTAGATATTCATCAAATACAACACTGAACACAATCATTATTTTTGTAATATAAATTGCATATACCAAATAACTTACTTGTTAGATAAGTGTACTTGGCAGAATAACTCCATGGAAGTTTTTTTCCTACCGCCCACATGTACCAACTTGTGTAAGTACCATCCCTATGCTTGGCAGTGAAAGAACACAAGAAAAATTAATGGTCATTGCTCTATATTTCCTCACTCAATTGAACTTTTAAATATTATATCTAGGGATAAAAAATTCCATCTCATTTCCACGACAACCATCCCACTCACTCACCCTTGTTTTCCCCTCAATCATATACAACATAGGGAATGGGGTCCTCTTTACTACTAAACATCCCTTAGTCTATCCCACTTCCCTCTAGGGATCCATACATGAAATACAATAAATATCTATTGTTAAGAACCACTTGGAAAAGTCAATTATAATTTAATTAATCTAAATAGTTACACATGAACATCGTCATGTATTTATCATAGCTTCATGGATATAAGGATGGTAGCAACATATCAAGTACCAATATTTTAGCATATTCCTAGTATACCCAACAACAACTCCCCATCATAGAATTAATGGTTTTCTCTAAAGGTGGAACAAATTCCTTCCCCAAGATATGCATGCACATCAGGGTTTCATAAAGAATAAGTGCCTACCCATAAACTTGGGAAATAGAACACATGGTCACATATCAAATATGGAGTAATGACACCTTCCAACATAAATAAAATAATATTTTGTGGTATTCTCTACTTCCATTCTTATTGGTTTGTTCCCTCCATGGTATCCCTAAGGAGATATACTCCAAGTACAATTTTCAATTAGTTTAATATATTAAATATTAATCCTAATCCCAATAATAACCAACTGGTAAACTTACCATTTACTTACCTTCCACTTACACAATATGCTCATAGGGGGTACTACATTCAAAGTTACATATAAGATATAAGATTCCTTTATCAAACTTCATGTTAACCGCTACAATTTGCTAGAGAAAAAAAATGACACTTAACGAACTTAAGGAAGAAGTTCAGTTTAGCCATCACGAGTGACTAAAGTGCAACAATGGGTACCATAGTCAAATAAACAAGGGGAACATAACCAACAACTACTAACAACTCAAGGATACCAATTTTGGCTATGCAAGATGAATAGCTAGGAGGCTACAAAACCTTCTAGGCTCAAAATTATTGGGGAAACACAACTCTCGAACCAAGCAATTAATCCCCATGAGTGTCAAGCCAACCTTCTACTATAAAGGTTATGATGGATTTTTACTTAATTAATATTTAATTATAAGTTTATCAACAAATCATTTAAAAGAGCATTTGATTAAAGTTGATATTGTGAAATGACTTCTTACTCCAAGAATATACAACCTTGGAAACAATAGCTTGCACATATTTATGTTATTATGTGAATACCATTGTATCTCAATGTTTTGTAACTATTTTGATAAAACTCTTTACTAATCTTCCAATAATAGGTTTTTTCTTCTGAAGGTTACCCACTATAAATTTTGTGATCTTTTAGCATGGATGTTTATTCCATGTTTAGTTAGTATTCTCTTTATATGGTTGACGTTATAAGTTTTAAGTTATGTAAAATCCATTCTTTCTAGATTAAGATGACTCTTCTACTTAAATGTTGGTTATATTTTATTGAGTTAGTATACAACATAAGCCTAATAAAACCTTTAATCAGAATTAGGAACCAAAAGCAACTCAATTTAATAAGGTAGATACCCCTTTATAAAAGTCACTAATCACTAAACACACTAAAAAAATATCGTACACCCAATAAAATCACTAATCATGATCATTTTCCTTTATATTAATAGTAATACCCCTTTATAAGAAAGTTATTAAACACAAAAGGTGACTAAAATAAATAGGAAAGATACCCTTCATCTAAATGCATATGAGGAAATACAAATTTATCAATCACTCAACACATTTCTATGTTCACCATTTAACAATGATTTCATAAATTTTAAAAAAAATCAATTTATTTTTAAAAAATAACATCATATCTTATACACTACTTACACATAAATTTCCATATTCATTACTTAATAATAATTTTATTAAAATAATAATTATAATAATTTATGTTTAAAAACAATTATATCATATCTTATACACAACTTGCATACATATGAAAAAATAAAATTATTATAAATCACTGCAACACATTTCCATGCCCACCACTTAACAAATGAAGTACAGTTCCATATTCACCACTTAATAAATCTTTATAAAAATATATTTTATTTTTACTTCATTTAAATTTATGTTTAAAAATAATAATATTTTATCTTATATGCTAATGGTAAAAATTTTATAATTTTATATAATATTAAAATTAAATTTTATCTAATATGATTCGCCCCCATTAAAATTCAAATTAATTAAATAAAATTAAAATTAAACAAAAATATCAATAAAGTTGAGTGCTATAACCATCATGTCAAAAATATCAACAAAGTTAATAACAACTATGACCATCATGGGATGTGCTTTCTTGGAATTGGTAGTCTATTTTAATTGGTCCGATGCTAATCTGGTGCCTATGTATATAATTGTACCAATTGGTGCGATACTCATTCCTTATGCAGAGAACATATGTTTACCTTAAATGTCAACCTTTATACCCGTGGCCATGAGTATATGTACTACATTTTCAATACATCAATAAATAAAATATGACCTAATTTAATTTAATACATTGTGAACGAGGTATTATCTTCAACTTATTATAGAGAATCATGATTTTGTTATGTTTGTAAGCATGATTCAAAATGGAGGTGTATTTTTTTTAGTTTTTTTAAAAGTAGGTCATAGAAGGGTAAAAAACTATTTGCTATGTAAATGAAATTTAAAATAAAAGTTATTTATAGGATTAGAGAAATTGGTAATAAGAAATTGAGATAAAAAGTTGTAAATAGGAAATCATAAATTCAAATTCTCTATAAACACTTACCTAAATAAATAAACAAACAAGAATTATTTGTCCACTTAAAACAAAAATTATTTTTTATATTTTCATATAAAGGATAATAAAGCTTACTATAATAAATATTACTTTTCAATACTTTTATAAAAAAAAAATTATGTACATCATTAAAGTAAAAATAAAAAATAAAAAAGAATGTTACTTTTTTCAGTCAAAAGAAAAGAAAAGAAAATTATATGTTATAAAATATTATACAATTAATAAAATTGTATGAAAGAATTTTACCATTTTCAATAAAAAATATTAGAATGTTATATGTTTATAGAATAATTTCAGTTAACAAAACTCCATGTCTATATTACTATTATTGTATAGACACCATGAGTGGGCCTAATGGTTAAGAGCATGTGTTTCCTCTTAGGAGGTCACGGGTTCAAATCCAGAGGGGGGTAGTGTATGTACACCTCTGTAGACTTTAGCAGTTAAATCGCTGCGCAGAGGGGGGTCCCTTGTCCCACAAACAAGGGGGTCTCATACACCAATTTGGTGTCTTGCTTGGCGGTGACCTTAAAAATAGATTATTATTATTATTATTATTATAAAAAATTGAAAAAATTGCAGATCAAGAGAGGTCTTTACTGTCACACACATCAAAAATCATAATAAAAAAATAAATTGTACCACGCATTTAGCTAGCACTCTTCATACAACTCTTAGCAAGCAGTATTACTTGTGAGTTTAATTAACGATGCTTATGTAAGTTACTTATATGGTTTCGATGCCTATGTTAGGTTTCACTAGCTACGATAATGGCAGAGTTCTCACCGTTGTGTACAACCACACTTAAAGGTGATGTTTTACAAATTCTTGATTTCGTTTTTGTTATAAATTACTAGGGCCTTACAAGCCTAATGGTTGGAAGATTATACGATACTCTTCATCCCATATTGTAATGTAATAAGGTAACATTAAAAGGGCCTTGGTCCTAAGGCGTGAGGGGTATAAAGTTTGAACATATGGATAATTGATATGGTTTCACACCATAGTTTGCAAGGCTAATAAAATATGTCGTTGGTTTGAAAGTTGTATGGTTATGTGATATGTTATGGTTCTTACCATAGTTTGAAAGGTTCAATGCAATGATTAAAAGTCATCATTAGATATGGCCAAGAGTTTAATGTATCGTATCCGAGTTGACTTGGGTCTTAAAATCATGTCCTCGCTGCAAGTTGACAGCACAGCTAGGCCTCCACGCTCGTCTTGAGATCTTATCTTGGTCGTCCACTTGTATGGTTCTCAAGTTAGGTATTTGCAAGAGTTTAATGTGTTGGAACTTCTATTTGAACCCTTCATTCAAGGTTTGTTTGGTATGTGGGAGAGAGAGTCAAGCTATGCTCTGTTCATGGCAATTGTTCGGTTTTCTTGTGTAACCATTGCTACATTGTTTGATGGAATTATAAATGGTTTCTTGCCAAGTTATTCTTGCGTTTGTTCAAGGCTTCCATGGTCGTTTGGAAATCATTTCTTTGCATTCAAGAAACTCAGCCATCAACTCTAGTTCGTCACTTCCCTTCACCATGGAAATTTGATTTAACATTGAAAGTGTTTTTTCTACCATGTTTGCATTAATGGTTTTTATTGTAGCTAACACTCGACTGTTTTGTTTGTGTAGATAGAAGAGGAATAAAGGTCTTGCTGGAGGAGCCGACCCCTCTCCCTCTCTACAACTCGCACAAGGTAATAAGTGTTACTGTTTTTAATTTATTTATAGTATTAATAAGTTTTTTTACTGCAACTGATGCATTTGTTACACGTTGGGAGCACTGGAAAGGAAGGCAACAGGGTCACATCCTCCGAGGCCCGAGTCTTAGAACGCCCACATAACCATCCCAAAACCTTACTCCGGTTTTCTTTTTGTAATTTAAATAATTTCTTCGACATTCACTAAAATATGTTATGGTTTAACCCAGGTACTAAAATCCTGAGCGATAGAAGCCCAATCGAGGAAAACCACTCCATCTCTTTCCAAGATAAGTTTTGTGTGTTGTTCGAAACCCATGGGGTTTAAAATTTGTTTTACGGAGGGATTTATAGCCTCTCTTCTTCACATTGTTCTTATGTGCAGTATGGTTTGTTTTATACTTGGATGTGTTAGTGCTGTGGATGCCATTGTGGTTCCATCGCAGATGGACTTACCACCACTTCGATTACTCTGTAGTTGGAAGTTGTTTTAAAGGGTTTTAAAACAATGGTGGAAGCCATCATGGATGGTGTTACAACCACACCCTACATGCGTATATTGCTTTTATAATTTTAATGTATAAAGAAATGAAACGACCCTTAGGGTCTCTGTTGCGAGTTACTATGTGGTTATGCATGTATATTCCTTTGTGTTAATTACTAACTGCCATCCTTCGATGGTATTGCGACCATGAATACGTTTGGATAATACTTCTTAAAGATATCTGAGTTCGGTTTACAATGTGAGTGTGTAGTAAAAATAATAATATTATTAACCCGTATGAGCGTTTAACGTTTCTGAATAGAACTTGTTAGCTACTTTATTTTATTTGTGAAAAGATTACTTGCACTTATCTTTGGAGAAAATAATGGTAGCCATTAAAATGGCCTTACAACCATAATCCTTTAACCTATAATTGTAACTTTAATAAAAAATGACCCATAGGGTCTTGCGATTTATGCGAAGTAATTTAATATTGAAACTTTGGTTAAAAGATAGAATACATGTCTTTAATTTTTTAGGATTGGTTTTAGATTTGCTTACTGTATTTTATTAATATTCAGCTACCATCATAAATGGGCTTACTACCGGTCTTTGGAAGGGAAGATTTTTCCGCTACGATTTGTTGTGCAATTTGTTTTAATATTATAATGTGGATTACTTTGGATACCCTAAGTCTAGTTATTGATTGTTAGCGTTAGATCCGTAAAATATTTTATTGGATATGTTAGGTATATCTATCCTATATGTGAGTGTTTGTTGATAAATCGAATAATATCTATAATGTATGTATATATGTCTAAATGACTGTAGATATTTTCGATTCTTTAATTAAATAGTTAACTTAGTTGTAAATCGTGAATGTACTATGAATCTATCTTGATAGTTTATAAATAATTTTAATCTCAAATTATTTATATCAATTCCCATGCTTACAAATAGTTTCGATCTAATTTTGGGGTTAAGTAATAAATTTAAAGGATAACTCTGCAACTTAACCTCGTAGGGATACATCTTGTGTACAGTAAATTGTTTAGTATTTAAACATTTTAACTTTAACTATTTTAATCATAAATTAACTAGATATAATACACAAGTAAGAACATATATAATTCGTTAATAAGGAAAGAAATTGAATTTACAGTATATAAAATCATTTAGAAATCCTTAACTCAGGTATGGATGCCCTATCTAAGAAGCGTTACTAGTTAAATCTAATCATTCCTAGGTATAAACAAAGGACAAACAATTTTAGAATTGATAAATAAATAAGATCTAAAATTGATACATGTTAGATAATTGTTCATTAATATTGCATAAAACATTTATACTTATGAATATAGTTGCAAATCCATATTTAAAATAAACAGCCTAATGTAATTAGAACATAGAATGAGAACATGTCACCATTGCTCGGAAAAGAGAAATGGAATAGTGGTTCCTCCCAACTAACTCCTAGAGAAGTCGAGTTACTTACTCCATAACCCCGAGCATGTTTGTTGATCCACAAGAGCAAAATCCACTTAATGCGCCATCTCTTGCATTATGAGATTCAATCCCCGTCCAATGCTAGTGTTGTGCCTACTAATGGACATACTATTATATAGTATTTTTCCTAGGACTTGGTCATTTATCAACCTCATGCTCTTTAGCACTCAACTAGGAGTTGTGACCTGATTTTGGGGAAGATGCCTAGTGCACCTGAGTTCTCACTTAGTAGCTTCAACCACTTGTATTTTACTCTTGTGGATAAACAAATGTATTATTTTTTTTTGTCATTTTGTTTAATTAATTAATTAATTCATAATATGTATATAAGGTAGATAAGAATGTAATTTATGAAACTTGAATGGCATAAAGATGTTAAGACTTTTTTTACTTAATGAAAGAAGTTAAGATGTTGTAATAAGGAATTCAAATTTATAATGTATATTTAAATGAGTATTTTATATGATTATAGCAAAAAAAATAGTTAATAGGAATTAAAACTATGTGAAATTATAATTATCTATAAGAGTTATGTTTCTATTAAAAAAAAGTTATGTTTTGATATGTATAAGTTAAAAAAGTTAAAATTTAATATATGAAATTTTGAATCATTATATTTAAATGAAAAAAAAAGTATTTTAGTTTATCTATTTACCAAAATGTTAATCTTCTTATTAAATGATAACATTTATTTTCAAATTTGATAGGGCTTAAAGAGTTATGTTTCTCTTAAAAAAGAGTTATGTTTTGATATGTATAAATTAAAAGTTAAAATTTAAATATGAAATTTTGAATCATTATATTTAAATGAAAAAAAAGTATTTTAGCTTATCAATTTATCAAAATGTTAATCCTTCTTATTAAATGATAACATTTCTTTTCAAATTTAATAAAAGTTAAAGTATACCATAAATAGTTTAAACGGGCTTAATAAAACCTTTTCTTTCTTATCAATATTATAAATTAATTTTTTGAATTTTGTCACAATCACAAGTCCTTGGATGGCTCATATTCCTGGATGGTCCTCACTACTTTAATTGTATATGCTCTGATGTCTTTGTAACTTGTTTATGCTTTGGGAATAAGTTGGTTCTCTTTTTAATCTTGAATTGGATTGGATTGTGATGGTTATATTTATCTTAAAAGAAAGTTATTGAAGTACATAAGAGGTTTTTCATAATTCTCAACTTGGAAAAAGTAATTTATTTATCCAAATTCCAACGATTCAAAAGCAATTTGCAGCTAGGACAATAGACATCTCTCTTTAATTCGCCCTTACGTTTCTTTTCTATTTTCTCTTTGGGTCCAGTCATTTGATATGTCTGCCACCTTTTTCTATTTTCTCTTCGTCTTCAACTTTTTTTATTTACCATTTTAAGTTGGAATAGGGGGTAAATTCCGGAGATTTAGATCTAGCTAGGTTGACACGGATCTGCTTATTTTTTACTCCATCTTTGTTCAGCTAAACCAAGTTCATGCTGAGATCCCAGGGAAAGGTTGAAAGAGAAATGAATGGTGACCTTTAATGGTAAATGAATGCAGTACAGTAACATGAGACGGCATCTTTTTTAAAAACACGAGAACGACGTTGTTAGCAAAGATCTTGAATTAATCGCATCCATAAAGAATAAAGTAAAGACATCCATGGATGTAATTTGGCATACAATCTCCATTGATTCATGACAAACAGCTGTCTGTATCAATAAAGTTATTGGGAAAAATCCCAAAGATGAAATGGTAAACTTTTCAAGCAATCGACTGGGTACTTATTCGATTTATAAGATATCCTGCGTTGTGATGGATGAGAAGCGAGTAGAAGGTTAGTCAGTGTATCTGATTTTTCACAGCCAACTGTAAAATGTATTTGGGAATTCCGCATCTGGCATCAAGTACGTTGTGGTTTTGTTGCAGCAACCTCTAATTTTGAAGCCTCCGGTGGGTTAATTTTCTCATTCGAAATCTGGATCCAAACAAAATGGAAAGTTCGGTGTTTTCGTAATAAAGTGCAGGAGAAGATTTCTCATTTTGACATTGAGTCCCTTGCAGACAGCTTTAGTCACTGTTAATCACCGTTCTATAATTCGCCCGCCATAAAACAGGCCCCACCAATGTTAATGGCAGACGGAAGAAAAGGAAAGGCCAACTTTATGCGACCGTAATCCTACTTTCACTGCATGACGATTCTAGGGTTCTATATAGAGTTACATATACATGTGATATTATACATCAATTGATTTCACGAAATTAGATGACTACACATACGATCGTTGATATATTCAATGCAAATTTAATCCGAATTGTAGAGAGGCGACTGTCTTTGAATCCAAAGCAAGTTTTGTTGGTACAGTTACAATTTTGTTTAAAGCCAGAAAACGCCTCACCTTCCCTGATCAGATCACCCATTCCTCGTCTACTGCTGGAATGGTAATAGGCTGTGTATATGCCCATTAGCCCTTTTTTTTCATGTATATATTCAGAAGAATTTGTTTTTCCATGTATATATTCACAAGAATAAGGCAGTGCACCTGAGCATGAGCACTGGATCTTTGTGAATATGGTCGATCAAATGGAACTAACTTTTGTTATACATATCTAGTTTTATGGTTTTTGTGACTGTAAATTACTGAATATGATTTATCTTCTGTGTGATTATGGTTGAACTAATGTAACTAACGTTGGTTATAGATCTGTATTTGTGTTTTTGAATTGCTGAATAATCCAGTGAAAGAAGTATGAACACTGAAAATTTCTGGATGTAATCTAATCAATCAAACTAATCCTTAAGGCTGAATAATGGAACTAGCTCTTGAAATTATCTATCTATGTCTATTTCTATGCTTTATACTGGACATAGCTTGCATCAAAACCTGTTATTAGGAATACTGAACATGTTTTGCATCTACAGGCGGAGTATGAACTCCAATCAGAAAGATATGTCGATGGGAGGGGTCGACCTGCTACAGCATCCAAACATGGCGGAACGAGGGCAGCCGCATTCATCTTCGGTACCTTATTTTGTTCTTGCGTTTGAAGTAATACTAATATCATGAGATCTGTGGAATTGGGAAAATAAGCATTCTATGAATGTAGAGATAAACGTTATGTTTCTGTTTGTGGTATATTATGCAGTGGCAGAGGCTCTGGAGAATATGGCATTCATTTCCAACGCTACCAATCTAGTTACATACTTCAGTTATTCAATGCACTATTCTCTTGTGGATTCTGCCAACATGCTCACAAATTATATGGGAACTTCGTTTTTATTGACTCTGGTTGGAGGTTTTATATCAGATTCATTCATTACTAGGTTTTGGACAATAGTCTCCTTTGCATCAGCAGAATTTCTTGTGAGTCATTCTATATTTCTCCTCTTTCAAAATAATGCTCTGTATTGCAAATACCAATCTAGGCAATACAATAATTTGTTTGTTGTTTGTTTGTCAAAATAATGCTCTGTATTGCAAATCACACTCTAGGCAGTACATTAATTTGTTTGTTGTTTATTTTTCACTGAAATAAGTTAAGTGCTCTTAGAATCTTGTCTGGAGACTAAACTCCAAGCAATGGTGCATTCAGGACTTGTGCAATTGGATGTTAAACTCAGCATATCCTTGCATATCTAACAGTGTATATGCTCTTAGATATAGAGCATTAGATGCATTATTTTGGGATGGGTATTGTTTGCTTGCTTTTTATCAATATGGCATCAATTTCGCACTCTAAAACAAAACAAATTGAATCTACCTTAACTAAGAATCAAGATAGCATGATGGGCCAATGTTTTGTCCCTCTTTCCTAGTTGCTCTCACCTCAGAATCTGGCGATCCAAGTACTTTGAGGAAACTCAATATGTAAAATATCCATTGAGCTTAATACCTAAAACTTTGACATGTTATCATTCATATACCTAAAACTTTGACTTGTTATCATTCATATATATACAATAGATAATATGAATTTGTTATCAAAATTATAGTAATTTAGGATAATAGTTTTGAAGTTTTCTTTATCATAAAAACAAAATTCTAATTTTTTTTCTTAATATTTAATAAACCAAAATTGATAAAAATAGAGATTAACCATCATCATCACAGCAGACCACATACAATTTATAACATCATTATGACATTAATGCAGGGTCTGTTGATGCTAACTCTGCAAGCACATTTCCCTGCTCTGACCCCTCCACCTTGCGACAGCAAGCAATTAAGGCAAAATTGTGAGCATCCTACGGTTGAACAGGCGGCTATGCTGTACACAGGCCTGTACATAGTAGCTGCAGGAACCGGGGCAGTGAAAGCCTCGTTACCAGCCCATGGGGCCGATCAGTTTGATGACAGAGATCCAACAGAAAAGAGGCTTATATCCAATTTTTTCAACTGGTATTTCTTCAGTCTCTGCGTAGGAAGCCTGGTAGCAGTTACCCTTGTCGTTTGGGTACAAGAAAACGTTGGATGGCAATGGGGATTCGGCCTTTCTACAGGCGGGATATTTCTGGCTCTTGTGGTATTCATCTTCGGCTTTCTCAGATATCGTAACAAGATTCCTACAGGGAGTCCTGTGACGCGGATTGCAAAGGTCAATCTCTACTCTACTGTTCACAATTTATTTCTTTTGGACAAACATATTGTATTCAGCGGTAGAGCAGTTATTACATTACACTGATTAAATATGTACACTCAAATTTATATAATTATGATGTATATGTATACATACAATCAATCTATAAATACAATATATATCTATACATTTAAACCATAAACGCGCACTGCTTAATGTTCTTTAAAAAATAGATTATACTAATACAAGTTGTGGCTAAATAAGTCGAGATTCTTTTCTTTTAGGTACTGATAGCTGCAATTAGGAATCGAAAGCTGCCTCTGCCGACAGATTCAAAGATGCTCTATGACGTCTACTTCATAGAATCGTCTGTTCAACACACTGAACAATTCCGGTAATTGAATCCTTCTTTAATATTCTTTGAATGTGCAAAAGCAGGATAGAACCGACTAACTAATTATTCTTTTTCTGAGTCTTTATCATCGAAATTTGGCCGTTCAAATTTTCCTAAGAGAAAGTGAACAACAGTGCACCAAATTGTCACATTGTTTTTCTCTGTACATCAAAGAAATCCAAAAGTAATTAACCAATGATTTAGGAAGGAACTTGAATTAAAATTGTTTTTTTACATATCCCATTTATTGTGATAAAATTGTAAATATCAGATCCATTGTATAATGTTAAGTTAGTGTTTGGTAAGTATACAAAGATTTTTTAAGAACATCAAACCAAACTTCTCTTTTTTTTGGATTGAAATTGTATATATATGGTATTGATAGGTTTGATTGTGCAGATAGGTAATTAAATATTATTTTAAATTTTGAACCTGTTTGACTGGATTAATAAGATTAATCAAAGTGTAAAAAGTGTATAGTAGTAATTCATTTCAGAGTAGTAGTATTCTGTTATGCTTAAATGCATATTGATTAAAATTTAAATAAGCTTTAGTTAAAGGATGTAGTATTTGTTGTGTTTATATTAACTTTAACAATTTGTTATGAATATTAATGGATATAAAATTATATATTTTAGGGTTAGTGAGCTATCTTTACAAAACTAAGTGATTTGTGGCTGAATCAAGATTAAATGGCTAGGGATCCCTTCATAAGGATTAAATGGTTGAGAGATAGTTTTTTATATTCTTTTTCTTTTTATCTCACATTCTTGGTTACCATTCATCAGCTATGAGTTATCCACTACCAGTTATCCATTCATTTATATTTTCTTTTTTATTGTTTCATTCAAAATTTGAATAACTGCTATAAAATTAATTTGAACTGTACACTTGTCTCATCCTGGTCTTGAACAATATCCATCCCAAATCTCAAATAAAAACATCTATAAACCTAATTACATATCATCACCTTTTTTTTTTGGATTGAAATTGTATAGATATGGTATTGATGGGTTTGATTGTGTAGATAGGTAATTAAATATTATCTTAAATTTTGAACTTGTTTGACTAGATTAATAAGATTAATCAAAATGTAAAAGTGTATAGCAGTGATTTTCATTTCAGAGTAGTTAAATGCATATTGACTAAAATTTAAATAAGCTTTAGTGAAAGGATGTAGTATTTGCTATGTTTATATTAACTTTAACAATTTGTTATGAATATTAATGGATATAAAATTATATATTTTAGGGTTAGTGGGCTATCTTTACAAAACTAAGTGGTTTGTGGCTGAATAAGGATTGAATGGCTAGGGATCCCTTCATAAGGATTAAATGGTTGAGAGACACTTTTTAATAATCTTATTCTTTTTATCTCACATTCTTGGTTACTATTCATCAGCTATGAGTTATCCACTACCAGTTATCCATTCATTTATATTTCTTTTTTTATTGTTTCAATCAAATTTTGAATAACTGCTATAAAATTAATTTTGACTTTACACTTGTCTCATCCTCCTCTTGAACAATATCCATCTCAAATCTCAAATAAAAACTTCTATAAACCTAATTACATATCATCACTTCTCTTGTTTCTGGATTGAAATTGTATAGGTATGGTATTGACTGGTTTGATTGTGCATTAGGTCATTAAATATTATCTTAAATTTTGAACTTGTTTGACTGGATTAATAAGATTAATCAAAATGTAAAAAGTGTATATAGCAATGATTCATTTCAGAGTAGTAGTATCCTGTTATGCTTAAATACATATTGATTAAAATTTAAATAAGCTTTAGTTAAAGGATGTAGTATTTGTTGTGTTTATATTAACTTTAACAATTTGTTTTGAATATTAATGGATATAAAATTATATATTTTAGGGTTAGTGAGCTATCTTTACAAAACTAAGTGGTTTGTGGCTGAATCAGGATTAAATGGTAGGGATCCATTAGTAAAGATTAAATGGTTGAGAGATAGTTTTTTATAATCTTTTTCTTTTTATCTCACATTCTTAGTTACCATTCATCAGCTATGAGTTATCCACTACCAGTTATCCATTCTTTTATATTTCTTTTTTTATTATTTGATTCAAATTTTGAATAACTGCTATAAAATTAATTTTGACTGTACACTTGTCTCATCCTGGTTTTGAATAGTATCCATCCCAAATCTCAAATAAAAACGACTATAAACCTAATTACATATCATCATGTTTATAAATGATATAGAAACATAAATAAACTAGGATTTAAATCATACTAAATCATATGCGGTTCGAATTTTAGAGACCCTTGAATTCAATTGTACAATCAGTGATGAATTTAAGCAAAGTGTGCATGTGAATGCATTTTATGCTTTGGAAATTGATGAATTTGGTGGGTGTCTGGGTCAGGTTTTTGGACAAGGCAGCGATCCCAAACAGGAGCTTCCAAGGGAATCCCTGCACAGCTAGTCAATGGAGACTCTGTACACTGACCCAGGTAGAGGAAACGAAATCATTATTGAGAATGTTACCCATTTTCGCCAGCACAATCATGATGAACTGCTGCCTCGCACAGCTACAAACCTTCTCGGTACAGCAGGGGCGTACAATGGACAGGACACTAAATAGTTTCAAGATTCCAGTGGCCTCCCTCACTGCTATTCCTCTCGTTTTCATGGTCATACTCGTCCCGCTTTACGACCAGCTTTTCGTACCGCTGGCCCGTCGTATCACGGGTCACGAGTCTGGAATCACCCACTTGCAGAGAGTGGGAATAGGATTGTTTCTGTCGGCGCTCGCAATGGCCGTGGCTGCTTTGGTAGAGCTCAAGAGAAAAGCCGTTGCCAGGGACCACGCACTGCTAGACACCAACGAACCGTTGCCCATTTCGGTGCTCTGGCTGGGCTGGCAGTACCTCGTTTTGGGTATCGCAGATATGTTTACATTGGCCGGCCTGCTGGAGTTTTTCTATAGCCAAGCTCCATCGGGGATGAGATCGTTGTCTACTGCACTATCGTGGTGCTCTTTATCATTGGGCTATTATCTGAGCTCCGTGCTGGTGTCCGTGGTCAACAAAATCAGCGCGAGGCCCAGGAATGGAGTAGGGTGGCTCTCTGGCAACAATCTGAATCGTAGTCATCTGGAGCTTTTCTACATGCTGCTTTGCATTCTCACATCTCTCAACTTCTTCCACTACTTGGCCTGGGCTAGATGGTACAAATACAGATCTTGAAGTTACACAAGTTCAAAGGAGACCATTATCAATCAATCTCAATCTCTTATATCAAGAAAAGTAGAAAACCTCATTGTAAGACCTAGATTTTCGTGTTATCATTATTAGCCCTATAATTTGATTGACTGATTTAGAGTAAGGAGGACAAGCATTATGTTATGTAATGTACCCTGTAGTCAATGTACACTGGACATCACTGCTTAATATAATTAATGTACATTAAGGAATGCTTATTGCTTAATAAAGATGGCTAAAATTAATTAGCCTGCTGCAGAGTCATAATTATCTTGGCAAACTAGACTTATTGTTAATAGTTGAATTTCAATATTGTAAAATCCATTAACCATCAATGAACCTGGGACAACCATAAGAAAGAAAGAGTACTTCCCACGACAAGGAGGTGGGACTCGGAGCTCGTGCACGGTGCCACGATCCTTTTACCAATTTACCCACCATGACTGTATTTGTAAAATAAAATCTATCAGAAGTGATTTTAGCTTTATCTTACGAGCCATATTCCTATGTGATAAGAATATTAATGGTCCCTCACTCATAATTGTGGCGAAGAACAACGCAACGTTGCCTTTCATGGAGTTTATCTTGTACTTTTTGTTTTTCTCAAAATCTTCCATTATCTTTTAACTTTTTTTGGTTTCTTTCAAAATGGCATCAATTAAATTTGAATGGTATCTCTGTCATTCATACGTTGCGTTGCGTTCCAGAATCTATACAACGTGCTGAGCAAGTGGGATGTTTTATTTTTTCTGGTGCAAATGGACATTGAGATTGTAGAGTCCCATCAATATATCACATGGGATATAACACGCCGGCCATGAATGAACGAATCAGATTGAGTCAGAATACTTCTACTGCAGGGAGAGTGAGTGTGTTTCAATCCTGGTATCAATTATATTATCATGCCCAAGTGGAAGTGGCAGAATGTCTAATATGTCTTTTCTGCATATATATATATATATGTAATGCGCCTGATTGATAAATGGAAATTCAATAGTTTTGTTCCTGCACTTCAGTGCGGGTAATAGGGATCAAAGTTGAAAGAGTCAATAGATTGACCTGTAGTCTACAGTTTAGGAAGGATAAGATTGAAAATGGCTTTTATCTGTTAAAGCTTTTTTATTATAAATATTATTGTACTTAAAGCCATTTTTATTAAATATTATTGTACTTTATTTTACTGCTTACAAAGACCTGTGACTACAATGTTAATGGAGTGCACATCATAAGATTAAGATTTGTCATTATATTAACATTGTTAATGTAGTGTACATCATAGATTATCAAAGAATGTTGTGGAGAATGGACATTCTTCAATGAAAAATGTTAATGTAGTGTACATTATAGATAAGAAGAGACGTTATTCAATAAAATTCAAAGAATGTTTTTCAAAATGGATATTTTTCAATTAATTTTTGAGAATGGATATTCTTTAGCGATATTTAAATAATGTTTTTGTTGAATAATGTATTTTACCATAAATAACAACATAAATAACAATATCAATATGTAGAATAATGTATTTTACCATAAATAATAATGTCAATATGTAGAAGATTTTATTATAGTGAAAAATTAATATTATTTAAAAGGTTGGATATTTTATATTAATTTTAAATTTTAAATAACTACATTTTAATGAAATAAATTTAATATTTTAATAAAATAAATTTATTAAAAAGAAAAGAGATCATTAGGATTTCTAGAAGGTCATTCTATGATAATTATTTTGAAATTGACCTTCTATGATAATTATTTTGAAATTGAGGCCCAAGACTTTGACATCCATCATTGCTTTACTTTGCATTATGCACCATTTCTCAATAGCATAAGCACAATATTGAAAAATATTTATGTAGATTTGAATGAAGCTTCACATTAACTAGAGCTTGCTCATGGAAAAAATCTTAATAATACCATGTAATGGTAGACCTCATTAGAAGTAAATAAAAGAAAGCTCATAGCGAGTTTATGAAGTAGTTGGCTTCAAAATCAACCAACAATGTTTCAAAAAACTATGTTTTAGAAAACTCATTCATGTTGTGAAAACCTAAAACATATTTGTGTTTATATATTCTTCCTTCATGACATCTAAGTTTGAGAACACAACTAAAATGTAGGCTAGGAAATGAAATCATGTTAGGTTTGATTCTAGGAGAAACAACTATTGGATGATATGAGGTTGAAGGTGTGGGGCTCTACTAGGGTTCACAGTTGGAAAGACCTAGGTTTTGAATCTTTGCATTTTCTTGGTATCGAGCCCGCTAAGACTGCTCCTTGAAGCATTTTTTGAAGCACAAGCGAGTTGCTAGTATGGACCTTGAGAGTGAGGGGGTGTGATCCCCCTCATATCATGAAGCAACCATTGATGGAGGATGACCTGTTGAATCAGGATTGGATGAGCTATGACTCACCTAGACACAAATTTTTCATTTGTCGTCAGTTTATTCATTTCTCGGTGAATCTAGCAAAGGAAAAGAGCGGAAAAACGAGCTAAATTCACCCCATTAAAAAGTGGCTCATGCATGGGGGCCAAGGAAATGTATACCTCACTATCAATTTTTTCCAAGATACGACATATAATGAGAAAACGTAGGATCCCACACTCAATACATGAAGGATCATATGCTTATTGGAAAATTTATTGGCTTATGGCCCTCAGAAAGAGACGCGGTGCAATAAATAAAAGCTTGGTGGAAGCCAAAAAGTCACTTTGACCTCCAATTGGGCTCAAAGGGATTTTTACCACCATCGTTCATAACCTAGAGGATCATGATGAGGTATTTGACAACGGGCCATACTTCTACAACTCAACTAGCTTGTACCTAAAATATTGATGGGAGTTTTTCAACCGTGACAATAAAGACTTCACTTGTAGTGCTCTCGTTTACCGCAGAACAATAAGTCCATTCTCGGCTAACCTTGTTATTTATTAATATCATTCTAAGGAAATTTATGCGAATTTCAATAAAATATAAGTTGTTTGATCTATTTTGTGAAAGTTTATTCAAGTCTATTTATTTTTCCTATGATAGTCATTTTCACTGGATACCATTTTCAATCATAAGCACAAAAATATTTGTATATTAAATAGCAGGATTTTCTTCATGCATATTTCCACATAAGTTAGAATAAGATAAGCAAGAAGAATACCTCATGCTAGTAGATAGTCGAAGAACACCCCTTGATCCCGTAGAACTCATCCACCTCATCATCCTTCGTACTTAGCAACCGACTGGATAAACCACCGTGCTAACCAGCATTGATCCTGCTAGCCCTAGGAAATCAACACACTTCCTAGACCCCGACCACACAAAAACCAATAATACCAATAACAACTTCCAATAAGAGGTTCATTATTCTATTTCCCCTGTACCAAATTTTTCCTTTTCTCTTTCCAATTTTTCTCCCTCAAACCCAGATCGAAGATCCCACGACTCCTCCCTCCAACCTTCCTTATATACCCATAGTTCTTCTCCCTTCCTTCATCCTTAATCCATCGCCTTCGGCTCCTTTCTCAAAACCCTAAGGATCATTGATTTTGTCCATTAATGAAAATAATAATTAAGTATAGTTCTTACATCTATTTTTATCTCAACTCACTAAATGATATTAATTCAAGTAAGAAGATATTTAATTGTTCGAGGGTAACCAAATGGTTTTTACGAGGTTGAGTTAATGAGTAATAGTATTAGTCATTTTGTATTAAGTGTTTTTAGAATAAATTAATATATACTTGTTGACTTTTTCCAATCTTGGATCAAATCTATCTTAACTATTTACCAACCAAATCTAATTCGAAAATAATTTCTTATCTTGTAATGGAAGTCTAATTGCATGGATGGAATAAATAATATTAAATTATACCAATTACATTTTATTTGGTTGTATGTGCTAATAATACATATTTATATTATTTAACATGTAAAACAATTGGGACAATCAAATAGTTTATTTAATTATAATCTATGAAGATCATGTGTATCCTTCAATGGTTATAATTATTATTAATATTATTATGGAACTAATAATAATAAATATACCAATAACATTTACTAATATTAATAATTACTATTAATATTAATGGTGAATAATAAGGTCAATACTTATTTATTTAATCCATAAGTAGTTCGGTATAAACCTAGTATTCTTGTATTAAAACAAGGTACCCTTAATCACAAATTAATCATGCTTAATAGTTAGACAAGACACTTATTTTTTGTTAGTGTTCTATTTGCGACACCTCACATTGACGACACTTAATAAACCATTTACTATAATGCTCACATACAATTTAAGTTACACTAAATGACTGGGTTAATACATACCTTACGAATCTTAACTTCCATTACCAATGTATAATAACTTACTACTTTGTAATAACTTAAACAATTATTTAACCTTGTGAGCACTTGTATAACGATACTAGTATATATATGGAAAGTCTGCATGCGTGGCCAGTACATGCACATATCACATATGTACTATAAGTAACCAGATCTTGCCTATACATATTCACTAATTAATAATAAAAATAAAGACATAATAGTCATAGATACTTTAACATAATCAAATTATCAATATGAGTTAGTTAATGGTTTAAATAATCAAGATTCAACATCATTACACTTGGATTTACAGTAATCAATTAATCAGTTACATTTAGGGGAGGGATACCTACTACCATTGGGTGAGTGCACAAAGTTGAGGGACCTTTTAGATGCAATGGTAGAGTGAAGTCAATCACTCTTGATCCATAAAATAGAAATCATCCCAAGCAATCCTGACCCTACCAAGCC